>CATIWK010400349.1:0-10254 GCA_949634005.1 Mallotus japonicus
CAAAATAATGACATTTAATTTTTTTGAAAACACTCAAAATAATTTTCTCACTATATTGTCACTCACCATTTGAGAAGTATTTTTCAAACTTTTAAAACTCTCTCTCTCATCGAAGCAAAAATTGTTTTGGTACTCTCCTCACACAAACACACTCCTCACTTGTGTCCCACATAATTTCTATCCATCACTCCATCCAAAATAAGCATTGCCTATTTATAGGCAATTTGAATAGCATTTGCCCATAAATTCCTTCATGGCTAGGCAATTTGAACCGCCTTTAACCATAAATTCCTTCATGGCTAGACAATTTGAACCGCCTTTAGCCATAAATTGTACTTAGTCATGAAAAAGCATTATGGCTAAAGTTGATTTTTGTTTTAAACTATTAACAAATGTAGGCCCTTCATGTGGGAGGAACCCACATAACAATTCTCCCCCTCATGACTACATGGAGGGCATTACTATTTCGGCAGCCAATTGATAGAACTCAAATTTATCTCTTGGTAGAATCTTTGTCAATATGTTTGATCCATTTTCATATGTGTGGATCTTTTCAAGCTGTAACAGTTTTTTCTCTAATACATCTCGTATCTAGTAATATCTCACATTAATGTGCTTTTAACCTTGAATGAAAGGAGAAATTCTTACCAAAGTGGATAGCACTCCAACTGTTGCTTACCGTAAGTGCACGGGTCGACAAGTAATATAGAAGTGAGTTGAGTATTGTTTTCCACATGGATTGGTTCTAAACACCTATCAATCTTAATCGTAATTGTTTAGAGCTTGCAATTGTGGTTTGATTAAAGCAAATAAAGAGCTAAAATAACAAATAAATTAAGGAATATAAATTAGGCTATTGCTATTCAAAATAATTAAGGAAATGAATCAGCGGGAAAGACATGTTGTTGGGAGATTAAACACCATATTTTCACTAAGTTAACTTGATGGAATTAATCAACTTCTCAATACATATCTCAGGTTTTTCAACAAACATTGAGTACTCTTTCTCAAGTAGCTACTCAAATCCATAAGCATCGATCAATTGATATTTATAAACATAGCTTAATTATCATCATCACCATGAATATAAACCAACATCAAGCATGCAAGGCAAAACCCATAAGAAAATTAGATAGGATTAAGTTTTCTCAAGACATTTAATCAATCTAACATGTGTTTAGGGTCTATTAGATCCACCAATTCTCATTGCATAGATCTAAACTTAAGCTATATCTGGCCACAATATAACATTCAATCAAATCAACAAACACAATATGCATTTAAGAAGCAACAATAAACATCAAATTAGCATTAAATCCAATGGGTCTCAAAATCCCAACAACATTCAAGAACTTAGCCAATCATGGCTACATAAACCATTATTTAATATTCAAAATACAAACAAGAGACTAGAATTAGAAAGAGAGTGAGAAATGTTAGCCATGGAGCTTGAATCTTCAAATGGGTCTTCTTCCTTCAGCTTCTTTTTCTCCTTTTTCTTCTTCTTCCTCCCCTTACTTGTGTTGTGTCCTCCTTGTGTGTGTGTGTGAGTGTGTAAAAATTGTAGTAATGCCCAAGTAATTCGTGGCCTTTTGTCCTTTTTAGCCTCTTTTAGAATATGTCCTTTCACCTCCCTTAAATTTTTCTCTAAATCAGTACACATCAGCATGTTTTATGCTGGAAACGTGTTACCCGCGATTGCACACAAGCTGCGCTCACGACAGAAAGGCCTCTTCTGAAAGGGTCGCGATCGCGCATTCTCCGTGCTCGCAACAGAAGCAATAGCAAATAGGAATCCGCGATAGCGCATCTAACCGCTATTGCGAAAGGCTCGATATCACTTTGGGGCTTTGAATTGGGCATTCCCGCGATCGTGTATCCTACCACGATCGTGGCAGTAGGCTACTTTGCTGCTACTCTACTCTTTTTATCCTTCTTTTGCTTCTTATCTTCACCAATTCACCTCCTAACTCCTTTTCCCTATCAAAAACAAAGAAAACTTAAAAGTATCTAAATCTATATGCTTTACTATACTAAATGCTAATTAAATTGTATAAATGCATGCAATTTAAGGTCCTAAAACTATGTGTAATTTAACACCAAAAAATACTTCCACACTTGAATCTTTGCTTGTCCTTAAGCAAACTAAAAAACACATACTATCTAAGCAATGAACAAAGTGTATATCCCAAATTTCATCAAGCACACATCACAATCTTGTCCTAATAGTTAATTTACAAATCTCAAAAACAAAGTTAACAAATCAAGTCGAGAAATGTAATTACCAAATGAAGAGCATGTTGTCTACTCACAATCACACGAAAATGAATTAAAGTCTTAGGAAAAGTACAAATGAATGAAAAAGACTCCAATCTAGGGTAGTTCTAATTTGGTATGTGAAAATCAACTATTATCCTATTTATTATTTTCTTTTAACCATTTTATGCTTTTTCTTCCCTCTCTTAGTAGTTCCCCATCTTTCTCGAACTACTCAATGTGAACACCTAGAGAGGGTTCTATGAATACTCGTACTCTTTTGCAAGAGCATTGGAGTAGATGGAATTCGAGTTTCTAAGCACATTTTTATTCTTTTTCTTTTCTTTTCCTTCTATTTTTTTTTAGAAAAGGAAAAGTGTGTTTTAACGATTCCTTTCGCATACAAATAAAAATGATCATTCACCATACTAATTCCCAAAACAACAATTCAAAATCATGATTAAGCAAGCAACAACATGCATTAAGTTGATTAAAATATCAAAAATTCTCAACTCAAAATGTCAACTACGTTTAAAAAAAACTAAACTAACCATTAAAAGAAGATTAAACACATATGCTCAACAAAACCACAAACATATACCAAATTCATTACATAGATAATCATACAAAAATTCAAGAGTTTAGTATCAAAATTTTAAAAATTTGGGTCAAATTTACACAAATGCAAATGATGCATGATATACCAAAAATATACATAGTATACTTAAAATGTAAAAGATGCAAAATGATTCCCCCCATACTTGAATCGCACATTGTCCTTAATGTGTGTAAAGTACCTAAATGCAAAATAAGACTAAAACATATATGGTATATACTATGCAAAAAGACAACCAGAAATAAAACTCAAAATTCATAAGAAAAATTTATAAACAAAAAATGTATGAAAATGTAAAATAATAAAAAAAAATTAAAAGAAAAAAAAAACAAAAAACAAGGGAAAAGGCGGCTTACACCCCTTGGTGAGGAGAGTTCGGAGGTGAAGGTTCTTGAGCCCTTTAAGGAGATGGCGAGGGAAGATTTGTATATCTCGTAGCCCTGAAATACTCTTGAAGCTTGAAATGGTGGTAAGACATCTCGCTCTCTATGTCGATAAGGCGGTCATTGATTTCATGGTACTTTTCTTCCACCAATTTCTCTAAGCTCTCAATTTTGGATTCCATTGTGGCTTTAAAAAGGTCGAGCTTTTCTAGCACTTGAATCATGTCAACATGAGAAAGGGCATGCAGTTGAAGAAGTGGTGCTTGCTCCTCTTCTTCTTCATCATCAGATTCCGCTTCCTCACCCTCATCAGCTTGAGGTAAATTCCTCATTTTTGATGTTGATTGCCTCAAATGGAAGCATTTTCTTGTGGTAGGCTCCCTTATCTTTGTATTGGATGAAAATATTTCAGCTCTTGTGAGCAAGAGTCAACTCAGTCTATCATACGAAATAGAAGGCATTGCAGTAGTGAGAGGGTTAAAAACTTGAAAATGTAAAGCCAAACCTGTCATGATATTGCCCATTGAGATCGATGCCTTGGGAGCTTTGGCCACATGCCACAATGTTTGTAAGACAAAGTACGTAGTGGAGATCTTTGTAGATGTGTGAATACACCACAACAACAGCAACTGTTGTCTTAAAACTTTGTTGCTTTCTATCTTCTCGAAAATGGAATGGCATATAAACTTATGCATAATAGCATAGCTGTGGTCCCTAATCAACCCATTAGGTGAGCCACGAACATCCCAAACCTTCTCTTGCGAGGTGATTTCCTTCCAAAAATCCCTTGATTTATACTTATTTAGCGGTTCATAGATTCTTCCTTTTGGAAACCCAAACACATGAAAAATAGTGTCATAATCAATTGTCATGGGTTTTCCATTAAGTCAGCATTCAAAATTCTTGTGAGCTTGATCCAAGAGTCTTAGAGTTGTGTAAAACTCTAGTGTCAACTCTCTATACATAGCATGAGTCATTCCCATAAAATTTATCCATCCTAATCTATCACAAAGCTCTAACACCCTATCTTAAAGTTTAATACCTTCTAATGTTCCCATATCTAAACACTTAGGAACTATAAAATTTCTTTTGGAAAGAGAAATGTACTTATCTCCTTCTTCCGGTAAGTGAATTGGAAAGGGAGCACCATATTTCTTTGCCAAATCAAGTTTGCCCTCCTTTTGTGGACTTTTAGTCACTGTTACCTTCGCCTTCTTCTTGCTACGAGATGTCGACATTGATTGAAGAAGGAGAGGCTATATTTTTAAAAAAGAAATGGGCAATGAAGATGATTTGGGGAAAAAGGGATTTTGTGATGATTTGGGGATAAATTGAAGGAAGTTAGGGTTGAGAGAAAAGGAAGGTGAGAGTTAATGAGAAAGATTTGGTAAGAAATTTGAATTGATAATCGGATTTTTGGGTGGTTGGGGTGGTAGCACAAAAAGTGGAGATCGTGGGTTTTGGAAAAAAAATGAAGGAGGGAAGTGGGTGGCAGCTGTTTTTAGTGTAGTTTAGGGTTAATACTCGTGATCGCAATAGAAATATTTAAAGAATTAAAACACTAAAAGACACGATCGCGGATGACTAGAGATCGCAACAGAAGGCTTTGGCTGTTTAAAGCAGGAAAATATGTGATCATGGATAACTCACAATCGCAACAGAAAGATTTAACCTTGAAAAATTTGGCATTCACGATCGCTGAATATTTACGAGCGCAGAGCAGGCACCAGAGCTATACTGATGAGCAATTAGCGATTATGACCTTTTCTGCGATAGCGACAACACCTAGAAAACTGATTGAGCGATTGTGGAGATTGTAACGATTGTGGCTTTTGCCCTACACCTAATAAAATGCTAAAATTCTCACATTAGCTTCTAACACACTTGCTTAAAAACACGCATAATCAAAATGCATTTAATACATAAGAAATTCAAACACTAAAAAAAAAAAAGAACATGCAAATAATAAATGAAAATAAATATCATAATTCAAACTAAAAACATGCTAAATTTATAGTCTATAGATTGGTTATGCCCTTATGAATCAATGTGTCAAGTAAGTAAGGAGGATGAGCACCCCCCATCCTTGATGCTGATCAAAGCTTGATGCTCTTCTCTTCCCTCATTTGTTAAGCAGGCTTAAGTTTACCCCTTAAGTAAGTATTCTTCTTAGGGATATACACCATTCTAATCACTTGCTTAGCCTTCCTCTTGAAATCAAACAATTTTGATTTGAATTGGGCTGCTGCTTCTTTAAAATCAGTGTTTCTTCCTTGATTTCCTTGTTCACCATTTTTCCTTCTTCATGATGATCATCACTCTTTATGTCCTTGATAAGCCTATTCATCATAAATTCTACTTTCTCTTCTCTAACTTTCAAAGTGATCTTCCCCTCATATACATCAATCACAACCCTTCCGGTATTGAGAAAAGGTCTCCCTAGAATCAAGGGGTAATGTTTGTCTTGCTCAAAGTCTAGAATCACAAAGTCTACCGAAAATACAAACTTATCAACTCTAGCAAGCACATCTTCAACCACTCCATATGGCTTTTTAATTGAGTGATCAGTAAGTTAAAGAGTCATGTTTGTGTTGATCACATCTCCAAGATTTAATTCCTTAAAAAGAGAAAGAGGCATAAGATTAATGCTAGCTCTTAAGTCACACAAGCATTTAGGAAATTCTTTAGAATTAAGAGTGCAAGGAATTGTAAAACTCCCTGGATCTTTGAGTTTGACTGGAATTTTTATTGAAATGGTGGAGTTACAGGTCTCCATTAGAGGCACCATCTCATTTCATTCCATTTTCGCTTGTTGGTGATAATATCTTTGAGGAACTTTGCATACTTTGGAAATTCATTCAATGCTTCTGAGAGAGGTAGCTTTAACTCTAACTTCTTAAAAGTTTTTAGAAATTTAGCAAACCACTTCTCATCATCATTCATCTTCCTTTGCCTTAAAGGAAAAGGCAACCTTGGAGCATACTTCGATGTGTCAATGATGGGTGGCTGCTCCACTTTAATTGCTCTTGGTTCTTCAAATTTCTTTTCTTGAGTTTCAGCTTGCATATCTTTAATTTCCACCTCTTGATTCTCTTTATCATCATCAGCCTTCAATGGCATATGTTAAGGACCTTGAAGCTCTCTACCACTTCTTAAGGTAATGGCCTTAACTTGCTCTTTCGGGTTGATTTCCGTGTTGCTTGGAAGATGGTCTTGAGCTCTTGTAGCAACCACATTTGCTAGCTGACCAAGTTAAACTTCCATGTTGTGAATTGATGAAGCATGATTCTTAAGGATTTGGCCATATTTCTTACTGTGGTTAGTCAATTTTGTGCTGACAGCTTCCAAGAACTTGTCGAACTTTATCTCTATAGCTGTAAATCTTTCATCAATTGACTTAGCTTGGAATCTAGGTGGTGGTGCTGGTTTAGAGAACTGATTTGAGAATCCTTGTGAGTTTTGGTTGTTGCTCCATAAGAAGTTAGGGTGGTTTCTCCAACCTTTGTTATAAGTGTTTGAGTATGGATTATTGTTTGGTTGCTTTGGTTGGAATTGATTCCCAATATAGCTGTAATTTTCTAATGTACCATCTCCATGCACATTTCCACTTCCAAAACCATATTCAAGTGTTGAATGATCAAGCATATGACAATGCTCACAAAATATGGCTGAAGAAGAAGGAGGATTGGTATTACCTCTTAAAGCAACATTATCAATTTTCTTGTTTAATGCAGTAAGTTGTGCTTGAATGGATGTGACATCATCAACTCCAAGTTTTCCTCCTTATTTAGGAGCCAAATGTCTTTTAGAAGGCCATAAGCAATTATTGTTAGCCATTTATTCCAAGAGTTCAAAAGCACCATCAATAGTCTTCCGCATAAGTGATCCTCAAGCAGTTGCATCAATAGTGTCCCTTGTAAACCTCATTATACCATAATAAAAGGTTCGAATAAGAACATCATTGGGAAGACCATGGTGTGTACAACTTCTCTACAACTCCTTGAATCTTTCCTACATATCACACTAATATTCATTCTCAAATTACTGAAAAGTAGTAATATCTTTGATGATTTTTGCCGTCTTTGCGGGAGGAAAGTATTTAGCCAAAAATCCCTTTGCAAGAAGATCCCATGTGGTAATAAATGCTAGTGTTTGAGAGTTAAGCCAAGATTTGGCTCTATCTTTGAGTGTAAATGGAAAAAGTCTCAAGCGAATGGCATCATCGGAGACTCTATTGTAATTAAATGTATCACAAATCTCTAAGAAATTTGCTATATGCATGTTTGGATCCTCTGAAGGTAAACCATGAAATTGGACAGTAGATTGAATCATTTATAGAAGAGCAAGCTTGATTTAGAAGCTATTGGCTTGTACATTCGGTTTAGTGATACTTTATCAAGCCTCATCCAAACCAGGCATAGCAAACTCAAGAAGAGTTTATTCAGCATCAGCTTGTTGACCTCTTTATTGTGTAACCATGTCTCTAGATGCACTCTTTGATCTCCTACAGCTCTCCTTCTCAAACTTTGACAAGTCCAGAACAAAGAGCAGTGGTTCTCTTCTTGCACATCTAGTGTTGTGCATACACAACCATAAGGGTACCTAAAAATAGAATATTCAAGTAAAAAACAGAATATAAAAATAGAAAATGCTCTAATCCAAACCCTTCTTGTTTAATTATGATGTTAGTTGCCCAATCCCCAGCAACAGCGCCAAAAACTTGTTGCTTACTGCAAGTGCACGGGTCAATAAGTAATATAGAAGTGAGTAGAGTATCATTTTCCACAGGGATTGGTACTAAACACCTATCAATCTTAATTATAATTATTTAGAGCTTGCAATTATGGTTTGATTAAAGCAAATAATGAACTAAAATAACAAATAAACTAAGGAATATAGATTAAGTTGTTGCTATTCAAAATAATAAAGGAAATGAATCAGTGGGAAAGACATGTTGTTGGGAGATTAAGCACCACATTTTCATTAAGTTAACTTGATGGAATTAATCAACTTCTTAATGCATATCTCTGGTTTTTCAACAAACATTGAGTACTCTTTCTCAAGTAGCTACTCAAATCCACAAGCATTAATCAATTGATATTTATAAACATTGCTTAATTCTCATCATCACCATGAATATAAACCAACATCAAGCATGCAAGGCATTAGGCAAAGCCTATAAGAGAATTAGATAGGATTAAGCTTTCTCAAGACATTTAATCAATCTACCATGTCTACATCTATGTATCCAACTAACACAAGCTTGTCATCTTCAAAGCATAAGCATAATTTGGATGTACCACACACACACACACACACACACACACACACACATATATATATATATATATATATATGAAAATCCATTTTATTGCAGCCCAATGTTTCTTGCCAGGATTTAAAAAAACTGACTCATGACTCCAAGCTTGTCATTTTCAAAGCATAAGCATACTTTGGATGTACCACACACACACACACACACACACACACACATATATATATATATATATATATATATATATATATATATATGAAAATCCATTTTATTGTAGCCCAATGTTTCTTGCCAGGATTTAAAAAGAACTGACTCATGACTCTAATCGAGTGTTGTTGCATTCAAAGCCTGCAAGTGCACGGATCGTGATTGCAGTATATAGAGTTATCATTCCCACGAAGAATGTACATTGAGTACTAATACCTTTACTTATATTCTCAACTAGTAAATTAAATAAAAGTGAATTTTGTAATAAAATAAACAAAACAATCTAAATTAAATTGAAATCAAATGATTAAAAGCTTAAAGCCTAGGTTTAGTTTCACTTTTCCAATCCGATCATGAACACTTTAACAAATAAAACATTGAATTCAGTTGAGGGTAATTATTCTAAAATACCTAAAGACTCTCTTGAGTTCAGTTAATTATGTTAAGATTAAAGTTTAAACTACTCTCGTGATTAAGAAGTTAATCAAAACTCATTAAATTTCTTAACAATTATTTTATCCCCGAAGAGCTCGCCTACTCTCGTTGTCGAGTGATCCAAGTCCTATGAATCTTAAGCTAATAATTTCCTCTAACTCTCGTTAGTGAATTTATCCATAAACATGCAAACAAGCTGGCCAAGAATGAAAGCATAAATTAAATACAACTCAAAGAATTAACCAAAAATCAAATTGATAAATAAAATCTTGTGTTCATTCACATCATAGAATAACTACTCCTAACCTAAACTCTAATGGAAGTTCAGCCAACCATAATTGTGGTAAAGCACACAAACATAATTAAAAGAATACAGATAATGAAGAAATTAGATAAAACTCTTCAAATATTGCACGACTCTTCTTCAATCTTTTCTTTGCATTTGTTTATTGCCTCCAGAATACGGAATGAATCCAAAATCTCCTTTTATAAAGTAGGTTTGATAAGAAGCCCCTAGTGTCTTAGATTCCTTTCCCTTATTGAGTAGGAAAAATTCCTTTTTAATCGGCACAGCTTAGACATGGCCGTGCCTCTGCCTGTGTCACGTTTCCTCCTCCCGATAAGGTTTCAAGCATGGCCGTTCTTCATTTCGAGTTCAGAATCCAGAAGGTTGCACGGGCTACAACATCATATTGGCAACCGTGTGAGATCTTTAACACTTCTTCAATTTGGACAGAAAGATGCATGATCCAGAACATGCCCATGTTAGGCCCGTGTGGCATGAAGCTTGAATTCAAGCAGAAGGCATGACCATGTCAAGCCATGTTTCACTCAACTTCTATTTCAACCCATAGCATGGCTGTAACACACCCATGCCACGATTTCTTTATGCAAAACCTTGGCTTCTTTGGAATCCTTTGCTAATTTCCTAGGAGAGAAAGGGAATATTTGTCACCACTTGAATAAAATTCCTAATTGAAACATAATAATGCCAAAAACAAATAAAATCTAACTAAAACTTCAAACAAAAATAATTATTCTTTAGACCTAATTCCTACCCAAATTAAATTAAATACTTATTC
>CATIWK010400386.1:0-35465 GCA_949634005.1 Mallotus japonicus
GTACAATTAAAAAATATAGGGAGTCAATTATATATTTTACAAGGACTTAATTAGATATAATATTAAAATATAGGAACTGAAATTTTGACGGAGGGATTCAATGTATAGAAAAATAAATGTATAAGGACTCAATGAAAAAACAAATAAAAGTATAGGGATCCAATGTAGCCAAATTGAAATATAGGGACTCAATGAAAAAAACGCAAATAGTTAAGGGACCAAAAATATAGTTTTTCCTATAATTATTGAGTCCCTACATATTACATGTTAAATATAAAAGAAAAGACATCCTCTGCCAGCCCTTATAAAGACTTATGTGAAATGCAAGAAAAGACCATTAAATTTAGTGGGGCTTTAGAGAAGGAACATCCTGCCCGCAGCAGGTCAAGTCATTCTTTTGTATATTTAATTAAGAGGTTCCTTTCAAAGTCTGGCTGAGTTTTACCTTCTTAGCCACAAATTAGTCAAGTTACGTTGCAATCAAGTTAGTTTTGACGTACTCTCCACCATTGAATTGAATGTAACGGGAACATACTAATCAAGCCAGAAAATTCCACTATGTAGACGATCAGCAGGATCACGCTACTCATCTGCAAAGCTAATAAGAATCCATTGTTCCCAATCTTCTGGAAAACGAATGCAAAATCACCTTACGGCGATGGCCAGGAAGAGTTATAATTCACAAAGTTTTTCTCAGTAGGAGAAGAAGGAAAAAGCAGAGATAAAACGGCAGCATAAAAACCATAACACGGAAGAAAATTTTCTAGGAAAACCGAAAGGGTATCAACTACGCTATATTTATATATATGTATTCAGGACCATTGGCCATAAAAAATAAAAAAAGAAGATTACAGCCCGATATTATCAAAGAGTCATTTTCAAAGAAACTTCAGGTAAATGGCTTATATTTGCCAAACTCATATGCATAACTGACACTACTGGAAGGAGCTTTATTAACTCGATACAACCAGAAGCAAACGCTGTGATTACAATGTGAAATCATATACCAAACTTGCATAGAATTCAAAGGGATAAAAGGCTCGAGAGCTAGCTATAACTAACTACGCTCAATGGGCATGGGCATGGTGGAACAGCAACTTGAATAATTCCTTCAAGCATTAAGATTACCATCTTCATAGTTGGTCTTAAAGTGGGGTCTTCCTGAATGCACCAAATTGCAACCATCAAAAACCTCTCGACCTTCTTCACATCATTCATGGCCTCCTCATCATGTTCAATGAGAGCATCTATTTTTCCTGCTATATAACAATCATAAGCCCAATCAGTTAGAATTGCTCTCTCTCCACTCATTTCTGAATCAACACTTCTTCGGCAACAGATAATCTCCAGCAGTACGACACCAAAACTGTACACATCCACCTTGACTGTAACTGGAATGTTCCTGAACCACTCTGGTGCTACATACCCTTTGGTTCCTCTAACAGCAGTGAACGTTTTACTCTGATCCAGCGACAAAAGCTTTGCTAATCCGAAATCAGCAATCTTGGCATCATAATACTCGTCAAGCAGAATGTTTTGAGGTTTTATGTCGCAATGGATGATTTGAGTGCTGCACTCTTCGTGTAGGTACACAAGTCCTCTTGCAATCCCACATGCCATCTGAGTTCTCTGTTCCCAACTGAGCTTTATTTCTCCAAAAAGGAAGTTTGCTAACGTTCCATTGCTCAAGAACTCATACACCAGTAGTTTTTCTGGTCCTTCATCACAAAATCCTAGAAGCTGGACCAGGTTCTTGTGGTGTGTTTGGCCGATCACGTTAACTTCTGTCTTGAATTCTTTGTCATCATCTGCTGCTACTCTATCCAATTTCTTGACTGCAATAGGAACTTTACTGCCCATTTCTATTTTCCCTTTATAAACGATGCCAAAAGCTCCCCTTCCTATCTCTTCCTTGAAGCCTGTTGTTGCTTCGACAAGCTCCTTATAGCTGAAGTAGAGCAAACTGGATTTTTCACCTCGAAGAATCCTAGTGGACTTCTTGTGGTAGAGGAAGAAAAAGCAAAAACTCACAAACCCGACCAAAATTATGTTGAAAAACACGGAGCTACCCAAAAGCACAGAAATCACAATCACCAAAGTGTCCTGGTTTTTCTTTGAATAAGGGAATCGAAGAGGTGGTAACACAGAGCTATTTTTTCTTACTTTTATAAATGCCTTCCCATTAACTGTCTCGTCTTGCCTTCCATTTGAGAGCGGCAACTTCTTCTTCCAGCAAGTTTGTTCTCTAAATATAATTACATTGCAGAAGCAATCTTCGCTGCAGGCTTTTTGACACTCTTCTATATTGTACGGTTCATACATCTCATAATCAGATGTTGGCCAATCAGCATTCGGCAACCCCACGAAATCATAATCTTCTGGAGGAGTAGGCCGCGCATCTTCTTCACAAAATTGGGTGGAGAAGTCTGGTTTGCAGCCTCCATACTCATCAGCTGGATCAATTGGAGAAAACATTTGTGGGCATCGACAGATGGGCCGCTGCTCTGCGCTGAGTTGGCAGATCTTGTTAAAGCCACAAGGCCCTGTTCCTTTTTCAACCCTAAGATGGCAAATATTTTCTGGATAGGTAAAAATGACTGACCAATTTCCATTATCAGTGGAATTCTTGGGGTATGAGTATTGGATTAAAACTCCATCAAAGTTCAGAGTTACTCTGTGATAGTATGCTGTAGTTGGGACTACTCTTTGCACAGTAAGTAGCTCTATTTTATTGCTTGCTCTCAAGATGTACAAGTAACCTGACTCATTGAACACTACTCGCAACCCAGCATTTGACATGTTAGAATCCACGGTATTGGTCCAGTAGTAAGCCTCATATGCAGCACCAGTAGGGAAATTATTGACATTGAGCACACCATTTCCATCTGGAATTAAACGGAACTGGAACCTTCCGCGAGAGAAGTTGGTCTCCCTTAGTCTAGAAGAAAGAATTTGCCCACCTGACTCCAATGTTTGTCCAGGCGACAATCTCTTCAGTGTTTGTCCAGGCAACAATGTATCTGTAGGATGTTCAAAGCTCTGCCATAGATTTTCAGCTCCTGAATTTTGTATAATAAAGTTGCCTGTATCATTCATCACACAGTAAGCGGCATCCCCTACGTTGATACCAGAATTCCAGATCTCTCTGCCTTGAGGATTAGTAAGCACTAGTCCACGGTCAGCAGTTAGCTGTACTTTGGATCTTGATGGTGCAGGTTCATCTCCATTGGCATACCAGACTATGGTCCTGGTATGAATTTTGTTATACCATATGGCAAGCAAATAAAGATCTTTTTTCTCAAGCTGGTAAAACCCGAAAGCAAAATCCTCAGAAAGAGAAACCCATGGTTTTGCCCGATCATCACCTGCTGTAAGAGAGTCGCCTACCTGTACATTGCCTCTATTTTGAGCGAGCAACGAACATGGAAAGGAAATCATGATGAGGAGGAGTAGAAGGCTAGAAATACCAGAAGCCATTATTGCTAATTAAGCAGCAGTTTGATGATAATTTTGTAAGATTGGTTGAGCATATAATATAATCTAGATTATGGAATGCTTAAAGGCTATTATGGCCAAGAAGAGAGTTCCACAAGAAAAAAGCAAACCATAAAAAATGTTGGTTAATAATTTTCAAGAGTCAAACTTGCAGACAGTTCTTGTAAAGAAGAAAGAAACTAGCATGGGGTGACTAGCTGACTTCAGTGACTCCTCAGCTGCACAGTGTTGGTCACTCAATTAAACGTAAACGTATTTGAAAATAGAGGTGTAGATATGAGGAAAGGGTCATAAAAATTATCAATCACCGTGTCAAAAGTTGCCAAGAAAAGACAAAGCTAACTGTTCATGGGACCATTTTTCCAACCATTAAATACCAGCACCTGTCTCTACGCGTCTAGACCAGGTTAAGATTGCAGACCCAATCAGTAATGAAGTAAGCCTCACGCCTCTGGTTATGGTGGTAAGGGCGTTCAGGGCCGGATGTGGTGGTTCGAATCCCCACTCCACCTCCCCCTTTCCCTCCCCTTCTACCCTAACACCTAACCACCCCCACGTCCACCCCCCCTAACCTTACACCTAACAACTAACATTTTGGTAAAAAAAAAAAAAGGAAAATCAGAAATGAAGTGAATCCAAGCTGAAGAGCTAATAGATGCAATTCTTAGCTCTCTGAAATGGGGGCAATTCTGCTTCTGCATAATGTTCATGGCATGGCAGATCCTAGACGATACCGTATAGGGTTCTGTAACTGCTCTTCTATTTCTATTTCTAATTCTAATTCTAATTCTAGTTCTATAAACAAATTATCTTTTTATTATTATTCAAAAAATGAATTAAATGGTGGTTCCATGTGCTTATGCGGGCCATAGGATTTCCTTCGCCGCTAGAAGAAGATACATCAGCGGCAAAATTTTAAATCGTCACTAAATATTGAAAGTAATTTTTCAAGCTTTATCGACGAATATACTTTCAGTCGTCTAAAGTGTTAAGCCACAAACTAACATCGTCGCCAAAATTTTTGTTTCTAAAGTTTCAGCGACCACATTGTTTAGACGTAAAATTTAAAAATCTGTTGACAAAAATTTTTAGCGGCAAAGTCAACAACTTATCAGTAGTAACAAGTTTTGGTGATGATTCTTAAGTTGGTGAATTATGCCGGTAGCAGCAAGACTGATCAGCAGGCCACCATTGGAATGTATACATGCAAAGCTAGAGATTCAAGATTTTAAAATTAAAGAAGATGAAGGAAAATAAAAAAAAAAAAAAACCCTAATAATGTAAAACAAATCCCTACCAAAAAAAAAAAAAATTCAATCTACATGTGTGATTTTGGAATCACCAACAAGCGACAAGAAACAAGCAAATGCTTTTGAATAACTGATTCTATATCTAATATAATCTTGCAGTTACAGTTAATACAGTTCCACCTTTACATGGACCAAAATTTACTGAGAAAAAGCAAAGACTTGAGAAGAAGGGGGGGAAAAAAAAGTTACAGATCTTTAGCATTTACTGAACTCATGGCTCTATGAGTTCTCATTCTGTTCTTGTTAAAAGGAAGATGAGAAATATGTTTTTCAGGTAGGACTTATGAAGATGTATTTAAAAAGAAGGTGCTCTTTGCCAGTAAAGGAATAGTGAAATGGTAACTCCTCTCCAAGGGCATCCTAAGTTGTAGGGTTTGAATCATGTCGTCGTCAAATTAAAAGGGAAGATTGTCCCCTATTCTGCAGTCCATCGATGCCTAGGTCATATAGTCTTCCTATTAAAAAAAAAAGTGCTCTTTTACATGTTCTCAGTTTTGTGTAATACATCAACTGCTAGAAACATAATTTGACTGCCTTAGTAACATTTTTCTTCGTGAGATATATGCTAGTAACATTTTTCTTCGTGAGATATATACTATGAAGATCTCTTTCTTTATTTTTATCAGTAATTTGGTCATATATGCCTTTTGTGTTTAATGGGGTTGGAACTTGGAAGCAGCTATTTGGCAAAAAAAAAAAAAAAAAAACTTGGAAGCAGCTGATCATGTGAGAATGTATTGAGTTTTATATTTCTCTGACGTCTCTGCAGTCCTTCCAAGTATTGAACTTAATATTTCATGTGACTTATCACATGATAAGAAATGAGATACTCAATTTTCTGTCTTTGCATATTAAATCGCTAACTGGTCCTGAACTTCTATTTTCGGCTAACAAATACAGCAAAAGTTAGCTAAAAGCAACCCTGCTTTCCACAGCATATATCATCAAAATATTCTTCTAAGAAAATGCATTGCTTCTACTCCACTTCTCACCATGTAGGAATGCTCTAATATTTGACTTGTGTCCTATCAAAATTCATGTGGGTCCCAATTGCTGCATCCTATAAAGCTTCAATGATCATTTATCTCATGACTAAAATAACAAATAAACCTTTTTGCCCCCACTAAATTTAGCTGGCTTGTCAGGCTTGACGGGTCTGTTTTGGATTTATAATAGATTTTCATTCAAAACACCCCTCATGGCCACTGGTTTTCCCAAGTATAGGAGATGGATTTTTGTTCAAAAAAAAAAAAAAGTACAGGAGGTGGATTTAAAAACAAAAGGGCATAGTTAAGTTTCCACCTGTACAAGCTCAACTAGCGATCCTCAAAGCATAATGGCAAGATATTCTTCCATTTAACCATGTGATTGTGCATCACCAAATAATTTAGCAACATCAGAAGTACTTTATACATATAAATTTCGATTTCACTGCCTAAGTCAAAAAGAAAATGATCATAGAGGCCAAAGAAGGGAATCATATTGCAAGTCTGGTCAAGGACATGTATTTGAAATTTTGAATAAAAAACGTGCTTGAGTCATCACCTTAAATACTGGACTGAAGATTCTCCCGGCAGAAGAAAGAAGTTTTCTATCTATCCAGAATGAAAGATATAATCCGACTTTTAGGCTCCATCAATGAAGATCACTGCAAAATGCTTGCATAAATGACATAATTATGTCCCTATTACTAGGAGACAAACATTGACTAAGTGCAGACAATCAAGAAATGATGTTGCTCATTGAAAGCACTGATCCTGGATTGGACCATTGGTTAACAGAGGATTCACACTTGCTAGAGGAGTTTTCACTAGCCCTCTGCCTTACACGCTTTAAAAGATCAGTGCTATATACAACCTCAAATGGCCATAAATAATTTCGACTGTAAGCTTCTATGCTCTCTTCCCCACCCTAATTCCTGACATTTATTCACAATTCTTAAACCTTCTGCCAAAGCAAGTAAAATATGCTCAAGTGTTCCAAAATCCAAAGTTATTTATACTTTCTGCTACCCCTCCAAAACAGAAAAACTTTCACAACACAGAATAATATCCAAAAATCTTATTGGATTTCCTTGAAGAATAATTCAATTACACAGTGCAGAGTTTACATCGTTAACACGTCGAGTATACAGTAACTAAATCTCACACAGTTTTCTCATTATTTGAAGCGTTATCAGTCACATTCAGTATGTCAATTATCTAATAATACTGGCTCATCTTCCTTCCAAATAAGATCACTATAACTAAAAAGTCGAGCAAAACAAGAAATCAACTGCTCATGAATTACTTCATCAGAGGGAAGCACAGTACCTGTCTCCCTTCTCAAAGATGTAACTTGTTTATCCACAATCCCACAGGGTACAATATTCTTAAAATAGTTCAAATCAGGATCAATATTAAATGCCAATCCATGAGAGGTAATACCAGATGATATACGAACTCCAATTGCACCTATCTTTCTATCTTTAACCCAAACCCCTGTCTCACCCTTCTGTCCAGCACAAGCTTTCACACCATATAGTGATGCCAATTCAATCATAGTCAATTCAAGTTTCTCCACATAATTCCTAGCACCAATTCTAATATCACGAAGAGAAATAATAGGGTATAAAACAGCCTGATGTGGACCATGATATGTGATATCTCCTCCTCTTTGAGTATAATGAAGTTCGGCTCCTATCTTCTGGAGTTCAGATGTAGGGATCAATAGATTATGATCAGTCCGCCGTTTGCCAAGAGTGTACGTAGGTGGATGTTGAAGGGACAATAATGTATCAGGAATTTTAGACAGTTTTCGATCAGAAACAAGTTTTTCCTGAATTTTAAGTGCCTCCAAGTAATTGACAGTTCCCAGTTTCCAAACCTGAAGAGTTCGCAAAGACCTCATTTCTGCAAAACATGAAATAATTAATTTCTTTCGTTGTTTCATCATTAATCACGTGGCATCATTTGAAATTATTACATGGTACACATTCTCCAATATGAACCGCAGAGATATAATTGGCTCATTTTCAGTAAAATTATCCTGTACATGAAAATATTCTCATATCTAATTTGCAAAATCCACACTTGTAGCGGGTAATGTATATGAATGCAACCAATATAGCTAGTCAAGAATCGAGTTATAAACTCAAAAGACATCGAAATACAAAAGTCTTTATTGGTTTTTTCCCAAGTTTCTACAGTAATTGAACTAAACTGGGCTGTTGATAATTAGGCCTGGATGTAACAATATACACAGCCAGTATAGTATAGGCATTTCTTCGAACAGTTGGTAGTCAAGTCATTTTTAGCAGAAAATTTTAGCGTGGCAATGAATGGGAATCGTTCAAGTGATTATTTATCAGGAAATGGATGAAATCGACATAAAGTACTTCAAAAAAAATCGAAAATAAAGTGCTCATCAATAATTATAGAAATGTGGCAACAAGAGATGCAACAGAAAAGCTTACCTTGAAATCTATCTCTCTTTCCCCCGTTCGTACAAAGACAGTGAAGAAATGTCCAAGGCAAATGATAAAACGCTATTACTCTCGCATGACACTTCCACAACAACAAGAAGATTGGTGAAGAGGTTGCAATCATCCCATCAAAAGCGTCTCCGCAACAAGATTGCTGGCTTCTCCACCCATCTCATGAAGTGTATCCAAAAGGTCCTATCCTGTTGCAGCTGTTCCTGCTGCCCAGTTTGCCCTTGCAAGAGCTGCTGGCGGCCCCGGAAGGAGGTTTTAAAATGTTATCCTTCCTATTATTTCGACTCTATGCTGGAACTTTTTTTTGTTGTTTTACAGTTTTAATATTACGAGTTATTGTGTGGCTTACTTCGTTTAACTAATTTTTTTTTTTTTAAATAATAAAAAAAAAGACATCAAAAAGCTCGCTTTAAAAATACACATTGAAATGAAAATCAAAATCATGTTAAAAAAAAGAAAATCAAAATCATTAATACAATCCTTTATACTTTAATTATTATTATTATTATTATTATTATTATACTTAGGTTGCATTACCCTCAATTAATAAATCCATAAATAATTAATCTATATTTTTAAAACTACTTAAATAATATATTCTTGCGTAAAAAAAAAAATAGTATATTCGATCAGACAGAAATATCAAATCAGATTATGGTCGTCAAGATGTTACAAAATTGGAATCATACGTATTTTAATCACTATAGTATTATTAAATTTGTAGACTTTGAACCGATTTATTATACTATTAACCTGACTGTTGTTTTATCTTTTATAGTTTTTAGCA
Source organism: Mallotus japonicus (assembly GCA_949634005.1). Lineage (NCBI taxonomy): Eukaryota > Viridiplantae > Streptophyta > Magnoliopsida > Malpighiales > Euphorbiaceae > Mallotus > Mallotus japonicus. The sequence goes on from CATIWK010400386.1 coordinate 9,068, forward strand.
AATTTTTATATATATATATATATATATATTATCAATATATTGTTAATTTGAATCAATAAAATTATTTTTCTCTTAATAAAAAAATACTTAAATAGTTGTCACTCGTTAAATGTCCAATATCCCCAAGCTATATATAGAACGTTTGCTGACAAGAAAACACCCAATCCCAAACTGCTCATTTTCTGTTCAATAAACAATGATGAAAAAACACTTGCAGAATTTGTAAGTTACTGCTTTATATATATGAGGGAGCATACATTACCAGATCAAGGTAAAAACAATAATTCAAAGAAAAAAAATTAACAAATAAAATATTTCCAACAACCGTTACAACAACATTGAGGAAAAGGCATGCATATATCCTACAACTTATTGTCCCAATTTCATAGAATAACTTGATTCAACTATTATATACAAATCAAAAAACTCTCTTCCTATTTGCAAACATGCAACCAGCTCATGAAGAGCAAGAAAGCATGCAGACACCTGGCCGATATGCCCACGCTGGTGGTAGCCGAGCATATTTTTCCATCCCTGGTTGCTCATCAAATGGCCGCTCTATTAACTTAAGCAGCCTCCTCACTTCCCCAAAATCACCCTGTTCAGCTGCATCAATCGCAGTCTGGCACAAATAGTTCCGAAGAATGTATTTAGGATTTACAGCATCCATTTCAGCCTTCCTCTGCTCATCTGAAATGCCACTAGCAGCTAGCTGCAAAAATATAGAGGACATCATATAAGAGTTTTAGTTATGCAAAATCCGAAACGCCTCATCATTTTACTGTCTCGGAAGGGGAAAGAATAAAAGAATGAGGCAAATACTTTGGCCTAATTGTCCTTAACATCAATAGGATTCTAAACTAATAACAGTTTGTGAAACAAGACTACATGGCAAGTGCATGGCATAACAGTTTCACAACAAAGTACCCTTTCACCGGGCAGGGCTTTGCCTCAAATGTAAATAATTTACATATAACAACACACTTCACAAAAAGACTATTCATGATAAACAAAAAGAATTAAGGAAAGAAAAAGCAAACAGACATGCTCATATACAGTACCTCCTGAACATAAGATTGCACCCAGCTAATCCATGCCTCTTTCCGCTCCTTGCCAATATCTAACAGTGCAGCCTTCAGAGGAACTAACAACTCTTCTTGTGGAATGTTCGGATCAGCTTTGATATTAGAAAGTAACCGGAAGAAATTTGTGTAATCAACTTTATCTACCGCCATATTGTTCAGCAGCTTACTGATCAGCTGTTTATTGTACTTGGGAAGACCTAGTTTTCTGGTCATTATAGCTTGATACTCATCCATGAATTTGTTTCCATATCTATGACAATAAACAAGAACGAATTTTAACAAACTGCCAACTACTAGTAAATCCTTGATTAAGAGTTTACATGTACCTTTCCATGGCATAGTTTGCCTCCTTATCATCAATCAACTGGGCTTCTGATAGAGTAGCTGTGAACTGTGCAATATTCCACAAACCAATGTCAGGCTGATTTGCAAAACAGTATCTTCTGCCAGGAAGATCCGTAGTATTTGGAGTGTAACTTGGATCAAAAGCATCCAAAAATCCAAATGGACCATAATCAATAGTGAGTCCCAGTATGCTCATGTTGTCAGTGTTCAGCACGCCATGAGTAAAACCAACACCTTGCCAGCTTGCAACCAAAGAAGCAGTTCGTTCCGCAACCTCCACTGTCCAAGCTGAAAATTCCAAGATTTAAAAATAAGAAAGGGACCAGGGTAATTAATCTTTCCTATAACACTTGAAAAAATCATAGAAGAAACAAAGGGTATTGCAACTAGTCATGTTGGGTATTGCAACATGTCCCACAGCTACATAAGTTGTGGTAAATAGCAAAACAGCTCAACCAGCGACTATCCCAGTACAAGTGATGAGATAGATATATTTTGTCAGATATGTTGAAAGTTAGCATAATTACCTGCATACTTGTTTGAGGTTAGATCCACAATTGAATGATCTTCAGTGCCCATACTAAAAGATAAGCTCTCACTTTTACTCATATTCTCAATATGGGGGAAATGATGTCTAATTGCAAAGTCTGCCAAAGCCCGGACAATTTCAAGGTCTTCTTTCCCTCTAGAAGCATGTATCTGAAAGGAACCAAATCGAAGAAAGGATTGTGCAACTCTACAAGCAATTGCACCAGGCTCTTCCTTAGGATTGCCACTGAACAAGAAGACATAAAGACTTCTAATCAGCAGCAAGTAATTGTCAAGTGAGAATATATTTATCGTGATCAAGAAAATGCTAACTTACTCATAAAACATGTCTCTAGTGACATATTTTCCAGTTGTCACAAGACAAAGTGCACGAGTTGTTGGAATTCCAAGATGGTGGATTGCTTCACTACAAAGGAATTCTCTAATGCTACTACGCAGCACTGCAAGGCCATCTGCAAACCGGCTGTATGGAGTCTTCCCAGCACCTTTAAGCTGCAGTTCCCACCTTTCAGACTTAGAATTTAGAATCTCGCCTAGAGTAATAGCCCGACCATCACCCAGCTGACCAGCCCACATGCCAAACTGATGTCCTCCATAGCACTGGGCATATGGCAACCTGCAAGAAAATAAAGTAAAGGGAAGAAACAAAAGCCAAGTTATTTATTTAACTGTCATTCTTCTGAGTTGCAATGCAAATTGTTCTAAGTCCAAAACTTACGATCCAGCTAAAATAGAAGCCCCAGAAAACTTGAGAGGAAAATCTTGTCTTTCAAATCTGCAAATAATCAACAAATATGAGTTTTAAAGAAGATCTGAAATTGATTAATAATAATTCTTCTCTATTCATGTCCCCAATTAAACATACACATTGTAATTTTTTTTTTCCTAAACTTGTTGAAGGTTGACCTCCCAAACAAGAGAATACAATGCAAAAAGAAAAAAAAGAAAAAAAAAAAAGCGACTCACTCTTTAGGATCCAAATCAAGCAATTCAGCTACTGATTCTGACCACGCAACCAATTGAGGATTCTCTACTTCAGCTGAGGGGAGAACTTTTGTATAACAAGCATGCATCACCTGGAAAAGTATTGAATTGAATCACTATCGCATGTCATGTCGGGTTCCAAAACAATTGGAAGGATGGAAATTTTTAAAAACCTAATGCATTGCAAACCCTAAGAACAAAGAGTAACAAAAATAATGTCTCGTGAAATAGATTAAATTGAGTGTTTTGTTGCAGATTGAACATTGCAATCGCAAAAATTTCAAACTAAAACCGACAATAGAATCAACACAACAAACCAAAATTATGAAAATAAACAAATACCCAAGCAGAGTAAAACCAATAAAGGAAGCAAGACTTCGATACCTCACGAGGAAGCGTATCAGTTCTTGAATCACCAGGCAATTCTCTAACAAAAGAATGGTCCCAATTCAGGTCTTCAAGACTCAATTTAACCTTACTACTGCTACTGCTACTGCTATTCTTATTATTGCTATCGATTTTATCATGGTCCTCTAAACTCTGATTCTTTAAATCACTGGTGACGGAGTCGATGGCGGCAGACATGGTTGGGGCGGCTGCTTGGGGCGAGGCCGATGAGTCCATTGAAACGCTGCCGGTGAAAGAGCTAGAATTAACGCAGCATGCAGGGTAGGGATGCCGGGAGCGGTGGTAGAATGGAGAAATGAAGGAAGACGGAGGGTAAAAACGGAATTTGAGATGACGGGGAGAAGAGAGGAGGAGAGGACGGAGTGAGAAATGCGAAAGCAGCATCGCTTTTGCTTTGACTGATAAATAATATAAAAATAATATAAGAAAAAAAGTAAAAAAATAAACGGGTCTTAAGGTCTGTTTGGCAAGTGTGAAAATATTATATTGTTAACTAATAAAACGTTGTCGGGTTGGTGATAATTACACGATGAGATGAGCGGCGTGGATCAATTCTAGCGGTTGACTAATAACAGGATATCAATTTAAAAAAAAAGGTATAATACAGTGTAACACAGTGTATGATTCTAAAATATTTCAAAGAAAATTAAAACGACACCGTTCGGTAGCAGCCGTCTCGGAACTCAAACTCGACAATTAACTAGAAAAGAAAAACAAAAAAATTTGGTTTCACGTCCGCGTTCCCCCTCTCTCTCATTCAACCGGCACTTCGATCTTTCTGTTTTCTCAATCGAAATTTCAATTTATTAACACTTTGAAGAATTTCCTCTTTTCGATCTCAAAGTTTTCCGACGAAAAATTCACCCACAAGCCGGCAATAATCGCCGCTTCAATCTCGCATCTCAAAATTGCCGTTGTCAAAAGCGACTAAATTAAGAACGCGCACTGCAATTGCATTTATATGCACCGTAATGTCTCTTTTTCTACTGGGATCCTGAAGATTGAATTTTTTCGTTGAATTACGAAGAATTGTTTGTTAATTTATCAATTTTTTTGTTTTTGCATACCAGGGGGGAGGACCGAAACATCCAGTTGAAAAGGGTTTTTTTTATTAAATAGAAAAACACCAACTTGGCTACTTTGGACGTCCTAGGGTTTGGATTTCAGCCTGAAAATTCGAATCATTTTGGTCAAATTCTCCGGTTCTTGTTTATTTACTGCCTCAAGGTGCTAAAGGCTCCTACTTTTTTGTCAATCAATTGGTGAATTTCAACGGTTGTTGAGGTTATTACTGCAATTCTGTGGTTTGGAGTAGCTTTAATGGACTTCCAAGCTGTTGACAGTAGCGGTACGATTTTATACATGTAGATGGATATAGATTTTGTCTTTGTATTAAGTCTTGTTTCGTGATTAAGCTTTAATTTTGTTGAAAAGCTAGTCATTGTTGACAAAGATTGTGGTCCGTGAGTAAATTATTTTTTTTTTTAAATGTCTGTTAGGAAATTTATGTTGTGAATTAGGGTTTAGATTTACAATTGAATTTCAAGTGGGAACTTCATAAGTGTCAATTTGTATTTCTTTTTTCTTCTCAGGTGTTTGTTGCATTGGTTTTTGAAGAAGCTTTTTTCATTCTTGAGTGGTTTTCAGTATTGAACAGCTTCATTTGGAAGAGTTGCAATGGACTATGAGCTTTCAGATAGCAGTGGTGAGTTAGTTTCAGGTTTTCTGCGACATAATTTCATGGATTTTGTCATGACACGGGTTTGTTTCATCTTTCCAAGTAGTGGATAGGGACAAGGACGTTTGAGCTTCTAAACTGGATGAATTGTTCAATATTGTTACAATGTGCACTTTCATTGTCTGTTTTTTCTTGATGTTGAATTTTTGGGGCTTCTGTATTTGAGCTGAGAAATTACATTCATGAAAAACTTTGCAAATTACTCTTAGGTCAATATTTCAATTGTTAGTGAAAAATGGGGAAGAGGCTGAAGTAATCTGAAGTTATTTTTTAACCAGGATGTCTAGGGTTTTGTTTATTTTTCTGCCTAGTGCCTCATTTATAAGATGACTTGCTAGCAATTTCCTGAATGGATGCAATAACACCTAAAAGCTGTTAAAGAGCTGCAAATTCATGTATTCAACAGCATTGAAACAGTTTTTGCTATAGTTCTTACATATGTCAGCTATATAAAAGTACAGATGGTAGCCTTCTAGTCTTCCTTTAAGTAGATAATGGATGCTGAAGGGTGTTGCTTGGTGCTGCATGAAGATCCTGCAGTTTAATTTTACATAAGTACTTGATTGAATACTGTTCAATCGTATTTTAAATTTGTTGTATTAGCTTTTTAGTATTTTCATATGTAAGCTTGCAAGGGCAGGGGTTTTCACCTTTTTTTTGTCATAAATTGAAAGTTTAAAATGTTGTATTCTTCATCATTACAATGGCAGGAACTGATGATGACCTTCCACCATCACACCGAAATAGATTTCAAGGTGGGGTACGACCTGCTGGGAATGGAATGTCTGCAGTCGTTGGTTCTGCTTCAATACCTAGGTTGCATAGTGATATGGAAACTCAAATACACAATATCGAGCAAGAAGCATACACTTCGGTTTTGCGGGCATTTAAAGCCCAATCTGATGCCATCTCTTGGGTATTCTATTGCTTGCTTCTCATCATATTTTGGCTTTCTGTAGTTAAATGTTGTATAAACTTGAATGTACTTTTCCATTATTCTTCTTTTCCAGGAAAAGGAGAGTTTAATTACAGAACTTAGGAGAGAGCTAAGGGTATCAGATGAGGAGCACAGGGAGCTCCTGTCTAGGGTTAATGCTGATGACATCATTCGCAGAATAAGGTCTAAATATTTAATGGCATTTTTTGCTGAGAAGCTTTTTCTTCAAAACATATCAACTTCTTGTGGTTTGGGCTTTAATGGGAATGTGTAATATTGTAATGCTAGGGAATGGAGAAAGACAAATGGGCTCCAACCCAGCATGCCAAGCACAGCTCAGGCTGCCCATGGCTCCACGCCTAGTCCCACTGTTTCAGCATCACGCAAGAAACAGAAAACATCCCAGTCCGTCGCTTCATTATCTATGGGTGGACCTTCTCCTGCATTGCCATCTATGCAACCATCTTCATCAGCCTTGAGACGGGGTCCTCCACCAGGACCTAGAAGCAAGAAGCCTAAATCAGTAAGTCAAATAATTTTAGAGCATGAAAAATTTATGCATTTATTGTGTTCCTTGCTTTAATTTTTTTTACTTCAGTTTTTCATTGATGTGATGTGTTTTCTGCTGCACCTTCAATGAAGTCCATGCAATACCCTTCTGGAGGTTTGACTGGAAGAGCCCTGGCTGCTAATCTCAGTTCTTCAGGTGTGATGCCAGTCAATGAGCCTGCAGAAGCTACCAGTTACGATCCACTGGTTGGGAGGGAAATTTGGACACGTTGGCCTGAAGATAATCACTTCTACAAGGCTGTTATAACTGACTATGATCCACGGGAGGTACATTTTATTTGCTTGTTGACCATTCAGTAATAAAATTATTGTTGGATTTCTTCTGGACATAATCTTTTTTCAAATATGTGCAGGGGAGGCATCTTTTGGTTTATGATATGAACACACCGGATGCAACTTTGGAGTGGGTTAATCTCAAAGAGGTAAAATTTTCACCCAAGTTCCTGTTACTTTACATGGTTTATTTTACCTTTAGTTTTTCTTGTGTCAGTCTTGACATTTTAAATTTTGATATTGGAAAATTTTTATTTTTTTTTTGGTTGGGCAAGGGAAGGGAGGATTCATTGTGAAAAATCTTGACACAAAATTCATAGTGAACTTTGCTTTGTGTTTGGTGTGATGCATGTTTTGGACATTTAATAATGTAGTATATACTGAATTATATGTCAGGACAAAATTTTACAGAGTCAAATAATTGTTTCTTGTTTGGCAGCCTAAGAACTTTATTATTTAGAGCCCCCGACAAAATTTTCATTTCCTCTACATCTCTTATGCACCTGGTCACTGCTATCTCACCTCGGTTTCTGATTTACAATTCATCTCCAATATGTATTTTCATGGAAAAAGATACTTCTGCTTGATGTTGATCTTATATATGGTTATTGGCAGATTTCTCCAGAAGATATTAGGTGGGATGGTGCAGATCCAGGAATTTTTCAGAGAGGTGGCCGGCCTGGACCAGGCCGTGGAAATAAGAAGTCTATGGCACGCAGTGGAGTGCTTGTTGGTGCGGGAAGAGGTAGAGGAACCATGAAGGGGCAGTCCAGAAAAGATTTCCCATTGGCACAAAATGGAATAGGAAAGAAGGCTTTGGGTGATATTGAGATTCTTCATACAGATACTCTCATCAAGGAGGTAAGAAGGATGCTAGAGCTTTCCTTGAAACTCTATGAAACAAATTTTGGCCTAATTTTTTAATTGGAACAGGTGGAAAAAGTTTTTAGTGCTAACCATCCGGATCCGATGGAAATTGAGAAAGCAAAGAAAGTACTAAAAGTAAGAACCAATATCTTGTATCTTATTGGTATACAACCTTTTACTTGTGGATTTATATATCGTCTTCTACACAGGAACATGAACAAGCCTTGGTTGAGGCAATTGCTAGGCTTGAAGATGCATCTGATGGTGAAAGCGGTAATAACTAATTGCACATATAACCCTGTTTATATTATACAGTGTTGAACAAAAGACAGCACCTCCCTTCTATTGTATCTTTTAATTGTAGTTTTTGAATTTTCAGTTTTAACCTGTAATAGTTGTGTACAATTTTACCATCTTACTAGTTATTGTTTCAATAGAATGCAAGAGAATTTGCTCAATTGGTTATCCGGGGGGTTCACAAACATATATAGCTGCTCATTTTTATTATTTTTCTCTCCAAGACCCAATTAAAAAGATTTCATACAAATGTTTCTGCTATGTTGGGCTTATCATGCTGTAGGGTTGGCTTCTTGGCCCATTAAATGAGTTGTTCATTTGAAAAACCAGCAATGGGTTGGCTTTAATTGATTGTAGAAAGCAAAACTATTGCCTTTGTTTTTTCATTTCTTTTGGCTTAAAAAACAGATCAGGAAGAACATCCATTTTCCCATGGACGATCAATGGACCGAGATCAAGGATGGAGGAAACGCTCATATGGTGAAATGGGCGGTGGAGTAGTTGAAGGTGCAGATGGCATCAAGACGACAAGAGATGGTAGAGTTGGATCCCATGAACATCAAGACGATGGTGGTGACATATGATATTTATTATTCTTGGTGATAGCTATCAACCTGATTGTACCGTAGTAGTGATTTGTTAACTAGCCAAGATCATGTTGCCTTTGACTTCAAGTTTATTAACACAGGATACGGGTGGGTTTTGTTGTAATTTTGATTTTTATTGAATGTTAGAAGGTGCTAATTTTGATTTTATTGAATGTTAGAAGGTGCTTATGTAAATTGTGTTCGATGAGTGAATAAACTTTTGACTTGACTTTCTAAAGATCTCTTTCTTCTTACCTGCTTTCTCTGAATGGTTTCTCTTTTTTCACTTGTGGCACTGAACACACACAAACCATCGATTACATCCTGCAAATATAACAGAAGTGGAAAATCAGCACATCCGAACAATATAGTGATCGCAGCAGGCAATCTGACCCACTACAACTCACAGCTCAAACTACTTAAAAAGGCCCTATAAAGATTCAATAAACGTAAGGATAAGGTTCGCCATCTTAGTATCGTAAGCAGGGCCTTCCATTTGGAAGTGGCCTGCTCCTTCAATTAGATGTATTTCAACTCGCCCGGCAGCAGAACTCAGCTTGCTCTGCAGCTGCTTAACACTGGTAAACCCATCTCGAGTTCCCATAACAAAGAGTTTTGGTTTGGGGGATTGTAAGATGGCTTTATGATGTCGCCCAAAAAGGATTGATGCCATCATGCCAAAAGGGTATCCCAGACTAACATATCCAACAACTTCCTTAATCTCATCTACTGCAGAACCTGCAATTGGTGCGCCTGTAATTTATCAAAAAGTAGTTAGCCTCACGTGCACAATCATGCAAGTATTTTCATATTGCAGTATCAATGCAATAACATCAATTGTTTCATATAAATTACAGAAGTTGCTAGAGAACAACTTGATTGTAGCACCAATCCACCAATCAAACAAGACACAGGAGCACGCTTTTTGCTATATGTATACTGATGATCTATAGGAAAAAACCACATCTTATCATAATAGCAAAAACAGGTACATTAGGAATTTTTGAAGAATGGAAGGAAATGGTCCACATAGCCAAATCCAACTAGGTTATTATTAAGTCCTAGTTAAGTAGAACATGCTTATAAAAATAAGCACTGGATGCAAAATAGCTTTCTGCCTATTTTCAGTTTTGTTAATCTGTATGAAAGCCATCAAATGTTTCTTACCTTCTTGACATCAAAACGATATGCATTTATTTGGCCAACTGCGTTTGATCAGCTATTCTTTTGCAAGCTTACATTTTGTTACATTATCATTAAGCAGAAAAGAAGAAAAACAAATTTTGAATGTTACTGAATAATACATCAAAAAGCAAAACAGGAAAGAATGCAAAAGGTAACCTTAACCTTTATTCTGGAGAAACAAAAGGTTTACCTGAATATACAAACCTTACATCTAAAAGAGAAATTTGAGCCAGAAAAACAGCATTATATTGAAGATATTCTATACCCAAGAATTAAACACTTCTTTTTTTGGAAAAAAAAAACTGTACACATCACTCAAACCACATCAACAATATACAACTCATAACATCCAGCATACATGAAGCAGAGATGTCAAAAATGCAGAATAAGCAGAATCATTGAAGTATTTCAAGCCATCAAATACCAAGTGAAGCAGTTGTCAAGCAAATTCTATAAATCTGACATATATGCACAGATATCCAATTTTATCAAAAAAAAATGACAATCAATAACTCAACAATCATATGTAAATTGATTGTAAACATAAAGCTTTATCTACTACACCAAATCAGCTTTCTTTGACATCAAAATCATGTTAAGATTTTCCCCTAAATTTGTTAGGAAGCCGTTGAAGGTTGCACTTCTTTTGAGATAAATAACATGAGCAAGATAAAAAGAGCTCCAAAACTGTTAGCAGATTCAGAAATTGAATACCAATTTCCTAGATCTAATAAATCATAAATTAAAACCCACAAAAAGCCATCTTTTATAACCATCACAAATCAATAAATTTTCCCTACAAAATGAATATAATTTCAAATCATGAAAAAACAAAATACCTGCTGAAGAACCCACCAACAAAATCCTGTCAGAAGATAAATTATCAGAAACCCATTTGCAGACAGCAGTAACATCCTTAATTTCTGCAAAACCAGTAAGGGAAGGCCTCCCAGTGGACCTACCAGCACCTCTCATATCAAAGGTGACAGCTTTATAACCTTTATTAGCTAATTCAGTTGCTATTCCTTTCAAAAGAGCCTGACAACCACCCAAAATTGAAAAAGGATGGACAAGAACAACCACTAACTTGTCTTTGATCTCATCTTCTTTAGGCTTGAATAGCCTTGTGTGGAGCTTCACTCCATCACTGGTTTCAACTGTGGTGGATTCAACTGTATAATTTGACATTTTTTTTTCTTTTCTTTTTACAAAGAGATGAGAGAACAAGAAATGAAAAAGTTTGAGGTTGATAAAGATTGGTTAATTTTGGTTGGACAAGTCCAACAAAGGTTTTATTAAGAGACTGAGACTGGTTGATGCTATCATAAATTGGGAGCAGTTGTTTGTTAGCCCAATTTTTGGTAATGTTTAACTTAACACAGTGCAACGCAAAGCTGCCCTCTTTGGACATCGGTGATGCCGTTTTATGTCTTTTAATCAATCCATTTATATATATATATTTAACAAAGCGTTGGAGTGCTTATCATCTTCTTTTCTATGGGTATATTATATATTTGTTGCTAAAAGTTCAATTTTATACTAAAAAGAAAAAATAAAAATATTAAATATTAAATTAAATATTCTAAGTACATATCTGTGTATTCTAGTGGAATTTACGAATAGGAAGGGTGAAATTCCCAACTACTCTGCTTGATTTAAGTTATTGTGATTTACAGCATTGAAAATATTCATCCAATCAATATTAGCATTTTTAGGCCATTTCCAATTCAAAATACTATGCACTATTTTAATGTATTTACAGTAATTTAAGCTTCAACCCATAATACTGAATTTTCACACTAAAAACAATATTCTCTATATATTTTTTTATCTCCTATTTTTATTACTTTCTTTTTTTTTTATTATCATTATAAATTATATCCATATTTCTATTTTGTGCTTATTCATCCAATTTAAATAGGAATAATATTATATATAAATAAAATATAATTAAATAGTATAATTATATTAATAAAAATGTAATTGAATTATGAAAATCTTAATTCAATTTTTATGTAAGTAAAACTAAAATTTAGTAAAATAAATATTAAATTTTGTAATAATTGATATAAAATTTATGTAACGCTTTTAATATTTATGTAATGTTTGATAATGTTTTTAATATTTATGTAATATTATTTTATATTCTTGTAAAAATGTAGGGCATAGAAGGCTCTGTTCATGAAACATCAGCTCCGAGTTACATACTGGGAAGTGGGAACTTCTACTAACATTGGAAATTTGATTTAGCTTGTTGATTAGGTCATTGAATAAATAATTGTATATGGACCAGTTCTAATTTTGATCATGCGATATGCACCTTGAGTGAAGCAAACAAAAACAAAACCAAAAGCCAGAACCTATCTCATTCATGTTATCCATCTATGTATGTGCAATGCCTACCTTCTACCCATCACAAGTACAGTCTCAATATCTCTCAATTACCTGATCTTTCTATCCTCTACTCTATCGGGTTCTTGACACACCAAATTTTCAATGCCGAAAAAACAATGGCAAAAAGAAAAACCTTTGGACTATACTATACATCATACAACAATCAACCTGCCATCACCTCCTTGACCTCTTCCTTGCCCTCCCACTCCCTACTTCAGAACCACCATTCTCTCTTCCTCTCTTCCCTGTCCCACCACCTGCTTCTGCCTGCTGCTTCTTTGGTGGCCTTCCAACTCCTCGCTTACCTCTTCCACTCTCTTCTCTCGCGCCTCTTCCTCTTGAACTCCTTGTGACCCTTTCCACCACTACATCTCTATTCCCCACTCTTCTTCGTCCTTTCTCTTCTTTCTGTTTGCTATCCTTACTCTCACCTTCGGAAGAATCATCGCTGTGATCGTTATCATCCTCCTCCTCCTCCGACGATACTTCACTTGGTGAATTTTGCTTCATTCTCTTCAAGAAGCTTGCAGCTCCTTGCCTTTTCCTTGCGGTACTTCCTTTCCTTTCAACCTTCATGTCCAAAGCATCATGTGAACTAAGCTCATTACCGCCATACTGATGCTTCATCTCTCCATTAATCTTGTTGCTAGTGTTAGTACTGTTTATGGAGATTGACCTATCCTTTGCTCTTTTCTTCCTTACGTATATACCCTTCTCTTCGATCTTACCAAGCGAAGTTTGAATCCTTTTCTCGTTCACCTTTGGTTTTTCTTCAACTTGCCTATCAATTTTTTTATCACCTTTTTTGGTAGAGGCGGTTTCAGATGTTGCCTTCTTTGAATTGCCCTTCCTACAAACAACTATGGTGGAAGAAGATTTGTTGGGCTTTGAAAATGAAACGGGCAGCTGTTTAGGATCAGGTTTGGCGGCGACAGGTTCAGTCTTTGCCGGTTTACGAAGCTTCTCTGTCATTTCCTTCCAAACTAGTGCTCGGAGTTCACAAGCTGCAAGATTTTCGGATGAATTTTTCCTGAAGAAAATGATTGCATTGTTGAATAAAAGGAGGAGATCCCTGAAGAACTTCTGGATGCAAGACGAGTAGACCCCTTTATCGAGCCTAGATTGAATTGTTTTGAGATCAATGTGCTGCCTGATCAATTTTTTGTACCTTTCTGATTCCTGCAAGACAAGCAGAATTGTTGATATGTAAACAAACAGATGTACATGTATTCCATATTATCTAACAGTGCATTTTGTATTATACTATTAGCTTGCTGCTCTCCGCACACGTGCATGCTACTTTTGCTTGCAGCCACGATATCGTTTGGACACACCCACCATCACATGGGCTTGGGCTGAGAGTGTTGCATCGAATTTTATGGCAATGCCCCGAGCGAATTTACAGATTGTATGTGAAAAGATATTCGTAGCCTTTCCAATGTTAGAATTTTTTTTTTTTTTTAAAGGGCAATGTTAGAATTTTAAAAAACAATATCTTAAGAAAAAAATTAGCAAATAAACTAAATATTTTTTAAAAAATCTATGCCGGTGGATAAATAGAGTGTAGTGCCGTTCAGGAGGGATTTGCCGCGTGCATATAACGGCAATAAGCGCAGGTTCCATGTACAAAGAGCCACAACACATTCTGTTGTCAAGTGCTTAATGCCCACGTGTCATGACAAATATACGCCCACACAGTCAAAGCCAATCGCCAAATAGGCCACACAGAGCTAGTAGTATTGGCAAAGCTTCACGTGTACACCCCTGCGGGCCAAAGTTCCAACCTTGATTTTTGGACGGTCCAAAGGTGTTCCATTTCCATGTACTTGTTTAATGCGCAATGTGTAACATATTCTGGACTTGGGTGGGAACGACTTCCTTTCTTACATGTATATAATTAAATATTTATATATTTCTAAAAGTGAAATGCAATATGTAGTTGTTCAAAAAAAAAATGCAATATGTAGAAATAAATAAATATTTAAATTTATAAAAATAATGGTATTAATAACGGATCAACGAGTATAACTATTAGGTTGAAAAGGAGTTAATTGACAACAAAAAAAAATACCAAAAAAGAAAAAATGGGAGTACAAATAAATTTTTAAAAAAAATCAAATTCATAGGTAAGTTATTGCAAGCTTCGAACTAGTAGATGTGGATGGAACAGTTTGAAAAATCAATTCAGCAAAAGGCAAGGAAAAGCGCAAGAAATTTCGAATTCAGATTTTTATATTAAAAATAATAATTTAAAAACCGAGAAGAGAAGGATATATACATAATGTTTGCTAGTGTCTTTTGCTTTAAATACAAGATGTTATTCAGTCGGTCAATACATTGTGGAGGTTGGTCCAACCGGCCCCCTTTTTCAATTTTTTTTTTCCAGAATCCCAGCAATTACAGCAAACATTCTTGCCCTGCCCTATTATTATTATTATTATAATAACAATATTTTTTTAAGAAATACTACAAAGGTTACTGTAATTTTGTGAGGATAATTTTGATGTAATTTTTCATGATTATTATATTTTTTTATATATAATAAATTAATAATATGGTTATTTTATTAAACCTTTTTTTTTTTTTTTGATAAAATTAATGACATTCCAATAAAAAGTTGAGAAAATACCTGGCTTCGAAGCCGCCGCTCGAACGTAGAGCCAAGCCGATGAGAACGAATAATCCTAATGAGCTTAACCAATGGTTCAGGTTTGACGGCTGCAGGATTCCTCTTCCTGGCGGGAGAAACCTCGTCACCACCCTCGCGCTCTTCTCCGCTGCTACTCCCAACTCGACCACCTCCTCTACGACGTCGTTTCTTTTTGTTATTATCATTTTTATTTTTATTATTCTGCCACAAACTTGCTGCTGAGCTCTGAACGTCACTGTTGTTGTTGTTGTTGTTGTTATTGTTTTGCTTCTCTTTCTCTTCCCGCTTAGACTCCCCAACCGACTCGTCCACCTCATTTGACTCGACTCCGAGTCCGCCCGCTGTGGCCTCACTCGGTTTTATGTCTGCTTCCTTTTTAACCATTCCCGTCGCTGTTTTTTTATCATCATTACCGTTGTGGGACCAATCCCGCTCTGCTTCCGGGTCGGATCCTGAGCGAACATGATCCTGTTTATTTTCAGTTCCCTCCGAATCGGGTTTTACTTTTGTTAAATTCTGCTCCCCATTTACGTCGTCGTTTTGCTGCTGCGTTGCCATTGTCGTTTCTGCCTTTTGTTGACCTGTAGAATTGGACTCGTTGAACGATCGATTATCGCGTTCGTCCTCACCGGAGTCATCACCACCGGCGGCGGATGATTTTACGGCGATGGTATCAGGTTTTTTCTCGCTAATCAGATCTGCCTCCTCTCTCAAACTACGTTGTCTCTCTTCCTCTAATCTCTTCACCTTCAACTCAAGCGACCTGCCACAACAAGATGCATAACAAAGAATCGTCAGATCTCAACAAAAGAAGACGACGTCCGGTCTATGGTCAGATCTTTAAATAGAAAGATAAGAATTACACGATGGAAACGTCACGACGTTGAACCTCACGTCTAAGCTCATCAACACGAATCTTACGGAGTTGATCGACGATGGAAGGTACAAGACTGGCAGAAGAAGAGGAGGAAGAGGAGGAGGAGGAGGATAAGTCGTTTTGAGACGTGAAGCGTCGTTTAAGATCATTGAACTTATCTTTACAGTTTTGAGAAGTGAGAGAAGGCAGAGCAGAGGTTCTGTTCTGTACTTCGATGGCGATTGAGTCCCAACACTTGGTACCATGACGGTTAACGGCGCAAGCAAGTAATAGCTCCTCTAACGTACCCCAAGGTTGGACGCTGCTGGTTTCATGGTGGTCGTGGTGGTGTTGCCTAGCCATAACCATATGAAATCTATTCTCATTTCATCTCATAACATCGCACGTCATGATTGTTATTGTTATTATTACTATTAGTTGTTGTTGTTTAGAACTTCACTTAGTTCTTTTTTTTTTCTTCGTTTGAATTTTGAAAACTGAAGATGAAAAAAATAAAAATAAAAGATTAGGGTTTTGGCGTGTTGATTGATTTGGTTTTTGGCTTCCTTTTATATGATGATGATGATTCTGTTCTTGAATGGACGACGATGATGGCCTTAAAAAGTTTTTATTTTGCATCTCTTTCTCTGTATTGTGTTTTGTTTTGTTTTGTTTTGATTCGTGCCTTCCTTTTTTTTTTTTCTATTTCGCAGGTATGGTTTGGGTTTGCTTTTCTTAAAGTGGGTTTTGGGCTTTCTTATTGTTGATATTATTACCTTTTTCTCAACAACACCCAGCACAATGGTTTTGGGTTTCTAACAGAGGAGAGACGATTATGGAATTACAACTGGCGAAAGTAAAACTGTCAAATCTTATATTATTTGTTAAAAAAAAGAAAAAATCTTATATTATGTATTTTATATTTAATTAATAACAATTATGTGTAAAATATTGAAAAAAATAAGAATTTTCTTCATTTTTAAGAGAGGAGAAGATTATAGAATTAGAAGCAACTAGGAGAAAGCGATCAGAGGCCTAGTTCAATTGGGGTTGGTGGCATCATCATCATTCGACATGCATATACATCTTCCTTCCTTTAGATTAAAGGGTTAAGAAATGGTCACTCGCTTGCTGCCATCTTTTTTCAAACTAGTGCTAAGCACACTTTTTTTTTTTTTTTTAATTTTCACTCAATTTTTATAGCAACTGGTGCATATCTTGCACCAAATTGCGATAGAATTGGCCTGCATTGCTTCCATCAAATGGCCAAACCCTTACAAGCATAGCAAAAGCAAAAAGACCCCTCCCCTTTCCCCCAATTTGTGCTAGAGAAAAAAAAAAACAACAGAATTGCATGCCTTATTTTCAAGTTCTCATTTACTGTTTCTGATGGGCTGTGGGCAAGTTTAAACGACAATATTTTTAACCCCAAGTCTAAGTTACAGTGCGCACATGCTATCTAGATATTGTTCAGATCAACAAGATCCAATCGCTGTTTCTGGCCCACTACCCAATTTTCTCCAGAGCTGTTGTGGTTAGGCTGCTTTTCATCAATCGACGGATTTTAAACTTTCATTGATGTGGTGTTACATGAGCCCAACTCTAATCCTTGGACTCTTGGAAGGCTCTTCACTATGCCCATTTTGCTAGTCATCCATCTTTTTTTTTTTTTTTTTTTTTTTTGATAGGCAATAAAAACCACATGAAAAGTATACAAAAAGTTTTGCAGATTGTGAAATTTGGGGACTGAAATTTTCAACAGATTGAGGCTAAAATAAAAAATAAAAAAGATGTTCAATCACGTCAATCATCATTTTGTTTCTTTATATTTTTATGTTTTGTGTGAAGATGTGATTGGTCACAAGCCCTTTCATCTCATTCAAGCTGAAACTGTAAGGCTATTTTTAGTCCAACACATTCAACCGTTTTTTTTTTAACCATTACAATGGACTTTCAACCTTTAACAACTACATCCACCATTTTTAGTCTAGGCGAAAGGTACCAAAAAAATCCTTGAACTTTTTTGAAAAGAGTAAATAATATCATAAAGAAAAAAAATGATAAAAAAAACCATAAACTTTTAAAAATGATTCAAATGGATCCCTTTTCAAATTTAAAATATGGCTTAATCCTATTTTGACCCCTTGCACTTTTATTTTTTTTGAATTTGGTCTCTGCACTTTTATTTTTATACATTGAGTCCCTACACTTTTATTTTACCATATATTGGGTCCTTAATTTGACGGTAATTTCAAACGCTATCAAATTAAGGACTCAATTTATGTCAAAATAATAGTGTGGGGACTCAGTGTTGACAAATAAAAGTGCTGCCTTCTATTTTCTATTTGTTAGGGATAACATTACCATTACTTTTATGAATTATTATATTATTTTTCAATTAAATCTTATAAAAAAAATTTTTACAATCAAATTCTATAAATTTTAATTAAATTATTAGTTACATCAACAATGATAAAATAAAACTAATTAAATATTTTTAATTATATAATTTCAATTAATATATCATAAATGAAAAAAATATTTTTTATAAGGATAAAACTCATTTAATTTTGTCAATATTATAATTTGTGTGTTAAATTTCAAAAAACTTTTATCCAAGTATCAAATTTAAATTAGAAAAATTTTAAAAAACTATTTTTTTTATGTTAGGCTATTTTATAATAAATATTTGAATAATAAAATAAAACTATTTTTTTATGTTAGGCTATTTTATAATAAATATTCGAACAATAAAATAAGTTAACATATTTTTATTATAATTTTAATAGTTATAACAAAATATAATTAATTTAAGATAAAATATAACAAATTTTATATTTTATCTTAAATTAATTATAATTTATAATACAAATAAAATTATTAATTAAAATATATTATTCTTCAAATATTTATTATAAAATAGCCTAATTAAAAGAAATATTTTTTAAATTGTCTAATTGAAATACAATTGAGTTTAAAATTTATTGGCATAACACCAAATTTCCCCCCTGCACTTTTATTTTATTTTGGATTTTCCCCCTGTACTTTTATTTGTTCACATTGAGTCCTCACACTATTATTTTGTCATACATTGAGTCCTTAATGGGGACTCAATGTCGACAAATAAAAGTGCGGGGGGGAAATTCGGACTAAATAAAAGTGCATGGTGTAAAATATTTTTTAAATTAGGCTATTTTACAATAAATATTTGAAGAATAATATATTTTAATTAATAATTTTATTTGTATTATAAAATATAATTAATTTAAGATAAAATATATTTTTTTATATTTTTATCTTAAATTAATTGTATTTTGTTATAACAATTAAAATTATAAGGAAAATATGTTAACTTATTTTATTAATCAAATATTTATTATAAAATAGCCTAACATAAAAAAAAATTGTTTTTTAAGATTTTTTCTAATTTAAATTTGATTTACTTGGATAAATTTTTTACGTAAGGACTCAATATAAACCAAAATAAAAGTTCAGGGACTCAATGTGAATCGAAATAAAAGTTTAGGAACTCAATGTGCACAAATAAAAGTGCAAGGGGTAAATCTCAAAAACAATAAAAGTGCAGGAGGCAAAATAGATGTTATGCCAAATTTATTTAAAATATAACATAAATTATAATGTTGATAAAACTAATTGAATTTATCCAAGTATAAAAAATTTATTCAACATAAAAGTGTAGGGACTCAATGTATAGAAATAAAAGTGTTGGGGCCAAATCCGGAAAAAAATAAAAATGTAGGGGGGCAAAACAAGGTTAAGCCATATTTTAAATTTGAAAAGGGGTCTATTTGAACCATTTTTAAAAGTTTATTGGTATACTTTTTTTCTTTTATGATGTTATTTGCTCTTTTCATAAAAGTTTAAGGGTTTTTTACACCTTTTACCTTTAGTCTACTAACCCAGGTGATGGGCGCTATAAGACAAGATCATACATTTGATCCCTCTTCCTTAACCTTCCATTGTTTAAAAAAAAAACCTTTCACAACTACAAGCATCATAACATAACATAATTTCTGACAAAAAAAAAACATAACATAATGCATATGCATTTTACAAAATAATTGGTGGGTGTTAGTTTTTCAAAAGAATATCAAGCAATTTCAAGAAAGAATTTTTTTTTTTTTTATTTGAATAGCTAGTATTTAAAACTTATTCAATTTTAACTAATTTAATTTAATTAAGCTAGAACTATAAGTACAAAAAAAATTATATGGTTACTTGATTTTTTAATTACTTTTATTTTACTTTGTCTTTATCACCATTAGATGAAAATGTATTTCATCATTCAATGGTGATTATTGATAAAATATATTTTACTTTGTAAAAAACAAAATAAAGATAGAATGCACCTACTAAGTACAATAAAAAAATATGATAATAATTAATTAAATATAACAACTATATAAATTATAACTCGAATTCAATAAATTATAACTCAATTCAAAATGACAACTGAATAAAAATAACCCAATCAACTGATGTAAATAGTTTTTGGTAAGAAAAAAAAAAATCATCCGTTAGGTTAAACTTAATATATATATATATATATATATTTTTTTTGAACAATGGTTAAACCTTTTTTTTTTTTTTTTTTGACCAATCAATGGTTAAACTTAATATTTGGGTATAAGAGAATAAGAAAAAGACAAAGAAAGAAATGCCCTATTTTGGCAAAGTGATGGGTCACGTGATAATTTGAAGAAACATGACAAATACGTTAACAGGACATAACGTACGATTGCTGTAAATAATCCTCTAAATATCCTTTTTTGTTTTCTTTTTTTCTTTTTTTTTTTCATATAATACGAACAATATAAACATATAAATTTGTCAATAAATTAATTAATGTTTCGCTTGAAAACAAGAAATGAAATCACCATCCACCACTTGGTTCAAGTGGTAAAAGTGGTATCCATGATCCTTGAAGGTTATGGATTCAAGTTTTAGAGACGCGTTTAAACGTTAAGCTATCTGTCTTGGGCTGACTAGTTTCAGCCACGAAATCGATTCCGTAAATCAATTCCGTTTAGAAGTTGAAGGTTCAGATCTCCCTCTCCCATCCCCTCACCTCCCTAACCAAAAAAAAATGAAATCAATGTAAAATAAAATAAAATAAAATTTCTCCAAATGTAGTCAAAAACAAGTACTGCAGCTTTCCCTAGCCAATAAAAAAGTAGTTGGGTGACAGAAAAATGAAAAAAAAAAATCACTAGGTTCCAAAACACATACTTAACTAAATGCTTTTTAGTTCATAGAAGAGATGGAGATGAGAGGTGCCATTGCTGTGTTGGGTAGCTCTTTTGTACTATTTGCACTCTGTTAACAAGAGAAATAGTACTACTCGTCGTCCCTGCTTGCTGCCACTTCTCCCTGTCAAATCTTTCCAGTTTTCACTCTTTTCTAACATCAATTTTTAACAAAGTTTCAATCCTTTTTTTTTTTTTTTCAATTTCGTTCTTCGGAAATGGATCACCTGCCTGAGTGAATTATTTTTATGTTTTCACCATATTAGGAATTTTTTACAAGGGGATAAAAAGGTAAAGGTTGAGTTGAGTTTGGATTTTTTTTAGTCATTAGTATTAAAGTTTAATAAATTATAACTAATCTACTTTAGTCTAAACAGAGTATAACAATAACAAATATCTCTCAACAAATAATTTAATGTGACTGTATATACATCTAGTATTTAAAATCGAAATGTCGCCTAAATAAGAATAGCACCTTACCAACTGATTTCAGCAGTTATTGATCAAATTTTTATTGTTCGTTTTAAATAAATAAATATTTCTCAAACTATATTCTAGTTATTGTAATGGACAATATAACAACAAATAAAATAAACGGATTAAAAAAAGTTCATAAAAATCAATGTATATTTGCTAAAACATTCAATCAATTTCATAAAATTTATGCCATTATGGTGAAATTATTTTAACTCATGATTAAATTATGAGGTATTAAAAAGTAAAATTTTTACCAACCAAATAGTCAAGTTCCTTATAGGCATCAGGCAGATCTCTGTTCGCCACCTATCATTTCTCCCCAATTGTAACTAATAAAAAAATTAAAGATTCATTGTGATTGGTAGATATTGGTAGAGAACTGCCATTTCACCCCAATTGCAACTGGTAAAAAAATTAAAGTTTCATTGTGATTGGTAGATATTGGTAAATTTTACGTCTTCATGTAACTGTTTTAACATATAATACCAAACGGTCAAAACCACTTTGTTTGCCGGAAACAATGACCGGAGGCTTTTGCCACTGACCCGAAGTACCCTACCAACTAACCAGAAAACAAAACGTCTGCAAATTCATATTATATATTATAGCAAGCTAGCTACTAGCTTCAAAGTAAACTCCAAAACGTAATGATATGAGTTTGACTTGGATCCCCAGCTGCAACTATACAAAGCAAATGATCCATGTTAAGTAATGTATATAAACATACGCACACTATACATATTATTAGATCAACTATTTCTTTCTTTTCATGCTTCGACATTGTCCCCTCCAAGCACTGTTGTTTAATAGTTGTGTTTTAATTATACATTTACATTGCAGGTGACCAGGTACAATTCTAAGGACACTAGATGCCTAAATGATAAGAGTATTTAGTCCCATTTGAATGGATAGGGTGGTTTGGCATTCTGACACATTGAGCAAGATAGGAGGTCTCGAATCCAAAATCTACCTCAACTCATTTAATCTTCTTTTTTTCACATTTAGTTCATAAATAAGTTAGATATTATAAAATGGTGAGGTTGTGAAGTGTTCTTACTACCTCTCTTGATGCGCCATGGTTAGTCAAGCCAACATCAAATTTTGAAGCACCATCAAGATTCAAGCGGATGGAGCCAATGAGAAAGAAACTATTTGGAGTCAAAGAACCAAGAAGGGTGTTGATGAAGAATATTCTTGTTTTCTATTTCATGGTTGTATTACTTAATTTTCTTAATTTGACGTTTTGTTCAATCTCCATCATCAGTCATGAATAAAACTCTAATTATTTAGGTTGAGTTTTTATCATGAATGTACAAGTAATTATTTAAGAAGTACTCTAAGTAGAATTATTAAAATTTTATTTTGTTCCGATATTTGTATATTGTCCCTGAATTATCAGATCTAATAGATTCGTTTATACTCTCATTTTACTAACAACTAATAATAGAAACAAATTAACTAAAAAATCGATTAAAAAAAGCACAATTCTAATGGTAACAAAAAAATTTATGCGAGTGAGGCCATGACGCATGGTGATGGTGGTGAATCTGGAGGTAGTGTGCACAATCTTTCCCATTTGGAAAGATTTTGGCATGATTTTTATTTTAAGTACATTCCAATTGCTTATTTTTTTGAAACGCTGTACGTTGTTGTAATTAGTCTCACACTCTCACATGTGATTTTACTGACAGATGTTTTAAATATAACCATTTGGTTCGATGGTTCCTGTTCCTCATCCTCACCAAAGTGTACCTAGCTACTTGCATTGCGTGCCAAATTGCTTGATGTCTTTAGAGGCCGAATAATGCAAAATTGCATTGCTGCCAAACTATACATGTAAGATCAGAAAGCCTACTGATGAGGTATAAGATTAAATGGTCAAAATGACTAAATAGTGTCATGCAAACGCTTGTGCCAACTTTTCTTAGTCTTCTTTCTCTTTTTTAGCTATTTAGCATATAGCAATACGTTTTCTTTTTAACTATTTAGCATATAGCAATACGTTTTTTCAAAAAAGCTATTTAGCATATAGCAATAAGTTACGTCCTAGACCAAGGACCACTTGCATGTGTACTACAACAGAACACATATATATATTGTAGCAAAATTTACTCATGCTGAAATATTTCAACGTTTGCTATCTAGCTAGCGAGGCCGAAGGGTAATGCAAAATTTTCGCGAAAAGAGTTATTTTCGCTTTAACGACATTTTAAATTATAAAAGAAAAAAAGAATGAATCAAGAAGACTAGAATGTGATTGAAATTATTTTTTGTTGGTTGAATTGACTTTTTGGAAGATCAAAGTAATGTTTTAAAAAAGATGAACCGATGAATTTGATCCTCACCGTTGAAAAACTAGCTAATCAACTCATAAAGTTGGTGAATCAAAGCATAAAGAGAAAAAGCAAAAGCTATCACGACTCACAAAGAGATAACACATACATGCTTTCTTATTAATAATTTAAGATAATGTAGTGTACTTAGAGGAATGATTTTGTTTGTTTGGTAGCCACGTGAATTTGTTTCATATATATAACTTAAAAGGGTGAGTTTACAACCATCAATTATGATTATAATGGCTTCAAAACAAATTCATAATGCGATTTGACTATAGATTTGGCTGAATAAGAAGTGATGAAATATTAATAATTAGTAAAAATAAAGCTCCTAAATAATTAGGGTTTGGCATGTTTGGCAGGCAGGCACTACTACTCTTCAATAATGGAGGGAGGAGAAGGCTTTTGATTTATCTGCATGTAATTTAGAAAGCTTTTTTTGCTGCAATTGTCACATGGCCAAGCACAATCATTATAATCTTTTCAATAATGTAATATTTATGTGCTGTTTTTCTTTATCAGAATTTTTGTTTTTCTTTTTAAAAAAAAATGTGGGGGCAAATAAGTTTTTCTAATTCCAATTTCTAGATAGTTCATTTTTTAATTTCAGTGACTTATTTTTTTATAAAAAAATTGTTTATTACAAACAGAACCTTAATATTTTTTCGGTATTAGTACAAACGATTAGTATGTTAATCTTATTAGTAAATGAGAGCGAGAAAGTATATCGATCCCTGATCATTCAGATTTCTTCCAAAACATTATGAGTTATAACAAATAAGGGGTGACCTATCCTCATTTTGAGGATAAGGAATGTATAATTGATATCTTTCAATATAAAAGCTAATTCTTCAAACAAAGTAGACAAATTTAGGGTAATGGAAGTGGAAGAGGATGCAGTCATATTGGAAATGTAAGGAGATATTTTTGAAGAAATAACAAAACATAACAGCTCACCCATGACTGAGTAAAAATACTAGATATGGTGATGTGACTCAAATAGCTCAGCACCCAGATGCCCCCACCACACTGTACTACCAATTTTACAGATACATATATAAATATATGCTAGTTCGTCTGATATCTTCAATCAGTTCTGGATTTGATTCTTTTTATGTTACATTAAGATTAAAAAGAAATCAACTGCATTAACCTTAAAAGACATCAGGAGAAAATTCAGCTGGTTTTAGCCCTTGAATTTTTGATTGTGCAATGTCAACAATTGTTTGTTGGGGGTGAAGAATTGGATTAGAATTAAATGCAAAAATTAAAGATGCTGAGTAACTTGAATACCAAAGAAGTCAATGCTGAGTTATGTGCACAATAATTAAAGATGATATTCAATGCTTGAAAATGAAAATGAATGAAGTTGCGACATTAATTAATTTGAGAAATTCATAGGAATATGTTTTTTTTTTGGTTAAAAAGTTAAGGGAAGGGGAAACCGAACTAATAGTCTCACCTTATAATATCTATCTGAGCACTAGCTACAAGGAGAGGACATATGAAAATATATGTTGTAAGTATTTTGCAATAAAATAAAGAAACTAAACAAAAAGCTGGGCCAATAAATTAAAAGGGTGAGAGAGGAGAGCTCTTTTAACAAGAAGAAAATAGATTGGAGAAAAGAAGAATCTAATCAGAGGCTCTACTGTCGTTAAGCTCGTGCTTCCATTTATTGATGCTTGCTTCCCTTCTTCACAATTCAAATCATCTGATTTAAATTCAGTTTAATTTAATTTCCAGGGATTTTATCTATAATAATATTTTAACATTGCAAAATAATTTCTTACCATTTAAGTTTTTATATGAACCACAACTCATTAAACTTTAATTAATTCAGTTCTACCAGACAGAACCATAAGAACAACAAAAAATTTTTGACAACTAATTTTTGTTCTAATTCTTTATACATGTGCATAAATTATTTGCATACCATAAATATTTACCTCCAATAATTCAACAAACGTTTTTATTTTTACCATTCTTTGTATCTTATGCCTATTATATTGTAGTAAATTTCATTTAATATGCCTTCTTACAATTATGACCTTTTATGTAAATGATTTTACCCTTTTTCCCCTTTGTATTTATTTTCTTACTTTCTGGTTAGAAGAGAGAAAATGTTGGTGAAATTCAAAGACAATCTATTACCATTTTTTTACTTTTCGTAGAAGAAATGAAAGAATGAATTTATTTTGTGTTCAGGTTTTGGATTATACAAAATCTCAATTGAGGAGCATTTGAATTTTAACAGTAACAACAGCGGTAAATTATTAGAAAAGAGTAGTAAAAAAACACAAGGCTAGAGGACAAAATCGTTTGCTCAAGAAGACCAGTCAAAGGCACACATCTATATATAATACCCAGTTATCCGCAACCAAAAGAAATACTAATATAGTGATAAAAAAAAAAGAAATACTAATAAAAAGGAAAAATAAAGCAAAAGATAGATGGATCCAAGGGCTAATAGTAGGGGTAGGTTTGGGTGGCCAATGGACTTTAGAATAGGGGAGAAACCCCAAATCTAATAAATTTTTTTGATATATATTTGAATAAATATATATATATATATATATATATATATATATAT
>CATIWK010400565.1:0-11224 GCA_949634005.1 Mallotus japonicus
TAAGATATTTAAATTATACAACTCATGTTAGTTTTAATAAATAATTAAAGTTTCAAATATCCTAGAAAATTTTTTTGAAATATAAATATGTATATTTATATATATATTAGGCTGATATATACTGTTTTTGTGTTTCAAATATTTATTATATTCATATCATATATTATTTTTATACTATTTTGCATTTTCAATATATACGAATAAGATTCTGAAAATATACATATAATATTCAAAAACGTATATAACTGAATAATGAATATGACACATGTTTTGCATTTTCACATATACAAATAAAATTCCAAAAATATACGGATAATATTCAAGATTGTTGAATAATGAACATGACACCTGTTTTACATGTTCAACATATATGAATAAGATTCAAAAAACATTCGGATAATATTCAAAAATGTTGTATAATAATATGACATCTTTTTGCACTTTCAATATAGACGAATAATATTCATAAAATATTTTGATAATATTCAAAAATGTTGTATAATGATATGACAACTTTTTGCATCTTCAACTTATACGAATAAGATTCAAAATATATTCGGATAATATTCAAAAATGTTGAAAAAATGATATGACACCTATTTTTCTCTTTCAACATATACGAATAATATTTAGAAAATATTTGGATAATATTCAAAAATGTAGTTAATTGAATAATGAATATGTTATTCTTAAAAAAAAAATAATGAATATGTCATATGTTTTGTATTTCAACAACCTATGTCAACAAACAATGTCATATACTTGTTTTCAATTAATAATTTTTGTTAACACAATTGGAAAATATAAAATTTGATTAAATAATAAAATATAATGTGACAGAATTTATAAATTTTATAAATGATATGAGAAAAACACCCCAAGTGCATAGGACCTAACAGTGATAATTGAGAAGTCATGAAACCCTTAAAGATAAAAGACAAGCACATAATTTAAAGCATTCTCAATGAAAATTATGAGGTTCACTCAGATATGAAATCCAATCCTAAAAACATAGCATTCCACTTCTTTTTACTACCCAGGACTTTGACAACATACGAAGATGACGTCCACCAATTGAATGACATTATAACCCCACATAATTTCGTATCTGAAGCATATCCTGTTTGTTGCACATTTGGTGTGCGAAATCCGCAAGCGCACGGAGTCGTCCAAGTAGTAAAAATATCTATTCCATAGCGAGTGGATGTTGAGTATTGGACTACTTTCTATGTTTATTTATTTAGACAGTCGAATAAGATTTTCACTAAATATTAAAATAATCTAGAAAACACAATTAAATTACTCTAAAATTTATCAATTAAATAGATGTTAGGGTTTTTATCCCCGACTCAATTTTATCAAAAAGTCATGTTAACCTCCCAACCACTTCTGAGTTTGTTCTATTTCCTAAGCATCTTTAGACATATGAAAGTCTCTCTCAAGCACTTGCATAATTTTATTGATCATAACAACTACTCAAGTGGTTAACTCCCGCTCTTAAGTAATTAATTATTCTTAATACCGAAGCAAGCTTTTCAAGGAATATTAACAACTAAACCGTCTCTCAACCAATTTGATTAATTAATATATTATTATTTTATTCTCAATAGGGATCTTCTCTCGATCTCACCCCATCGTCTAATTCAATTCCTAGGGTGCGCAGTCCTAGGAAAGCATTAGGTTCAATAATAATCATGGATTATAGATTTAGTGACAAGGAATTTAACCAATTAAGTTCACACTTGAGTCGGGTCTAAAAACCCTAACTACTAATTTAGCTACTCATGGCCATCAAAAAGAAAGAAGAAGAGAAATAGAGAATTGCAAACATAAACATTATAATATATTAAATAAAGTAAAAAGAATAATTAGAAGAATAAAACCTCTTTTATTCTCCTCCTCTTGATTATTGCTTGCAATTGTACTTCAATCTTCTACTCTTGATGATCCTTAAGTAGATAACAAAAATCAAATGAAAAATAAAATGAAATTGTTCTTCTTGAAAATAAAAGTGAATTAGGTTGTATTTCAAACTAGCCTCCCTTTTTTAAAAAAAGGTAAAGTAAAACTATATATAATAGTCCTCTTAAAAGCCTAAAATAAACTTCCTAAATTTGAGTTTCAGCCGCGGTGCACAACCATGCACTTTTTTTGAACAGCCATGTATATCTGGAACTTCAAAAAATATCAAATCAGGATTGGCCGTGCACAACCTAGTGCACAGTTGTGCACACCCAGACTTGGCTTTCTTCAAATCAGGAATGGCCATGCGCATGGCTGTGCACGATTGTTCTTTTGATTCCCGATTTTAACACTGCTAGACACAGAATTGGAACTCGACATCTTCATGAAAGTTGTAGCTACAGTAGTAAGCTTTCCAAGAAATCTTGAATCATCTCAATTGGACCACTTTAGCTCAAGATATTGCTAAAATACTGAGAACTACACAATCTGAAATGAAAGCTGCATATGTGCTGACTTCGACTCAAGATTTGCAAACACAAACGAACTCCGATTTTGACAAGTAAGCTCAATTCAGAAAGGTTAAGATATCTACTTCGAATGTCACGAAGGTCACTTTCTCATTATAAAGCTCTAAGGATATGAAAAGCCTTCCTCAATATTAGAGGTCTAAGAAGCCTAAAAGTGTACTTATCAAAACAACATAGAAAAACATAAAATGCAACTAAAAACTAACAAAAATGTAATAAAATACTAAAAACACTTAAAATACCTAGACTCAACAATTTTAACCTAAAATATATCAATATTAATTATTATCATAAACTTTAGACTCACAAAACTTAACTAATTAATGCTAAAAATATAGTATTTTTCGCACTTATCAACTCCCCCACACTTGAGTCTTTGTTTGTCCTCAAGCAAAACATGAAACAACCTATTCATAAGAAGAACTCCACTCATTGCTTAGTTTTAACTTAACTAGCTATGACAATCTTCACTTAATATAAAGCTTAAAAACCCTAAAATTAAAATAATCACTCGAGGTCAAGGACATGCTAAATTACCGTGTGAAGAGCAAACTTCTCAATTGAATTCATGAAGATGAAAAATTGAAATCAAAGAAAGACAGAAGCAAATAGAGATTAATTCAAAATTTGGCTAATCTTAGAATTCTTATGCATAAGGCACTTTGTAAGCATTTTCATTATTTTATTCAACAAAAGTATTCCCAATGGCAGTATCCCCCACCTTTCCCACACTACTCAGTGTGGATACCTCACAAAGGGTCCTTTGGATACTCATACTCTATTTAAGAGCATTGGAGTAGAAGGAGAATATAAAGATTTATAATTTTAAGGTTTTAGCTCCTTTTTAACGAGTGCGTTTTACGTTCCATCTCGTTCTTTTTTTTTTTTTTGCAAACATAAATACATAAGATTTGATTAACTTCAAGAGTTGAATTTTAAATCTCTACTTACAAACACCTTTCTAAAAAATCAAGACTCCAAATTCAATCACTCAATTAAGAAGTAAGCATTAAGTTCATTAAGGGTTAAAAAGTCCTTAACCACAAATCATTATCCTAATCTTAAAAGTCCAAACTCACATTAAATGAAGATTACCACATCTTTGCAAGAAAACTATATTCAATGAATTTGCTTCTACTTAAGAATAGGTCTCAAAAACTCAAGTGTCATGCATGATAATTCCTAACAACCTATATGCATAAAACAAAAACACATAAAAACATATAAAATGCATGATACCTTTTTTTTTTTTACCATATTCTAAACTAAACAGAAAATGACTCAAAATAAAACACAAAAAGATAAAAAAAAATACACAATGAAACTCAACTTAACTTAATCCACTCCCCTACACTTAAAATCAACATTGTCCTCAATATTGGTAAATTAAAAGAAAAATTAGGAATTCACACAATGAATAAATTATTTAGACAATAAAGCTTACTGCCCTTTTCATGTCTGACACTTGTGTGATCATAGGTTAAGTTGCCCGATCTTTGATGCTCAATTTCCTTTCAATTTACCTAAAAAATAAATTGTGGGTAGATATGAATTTTAAAAACACAAAAACATAAAAAAAAAAAAGGCTTATTTGAGCCCCCAAGAAGTGCTTATTTAAGAGGTCATAAGCTTGACCATGGCATGAACTATGTGTTATTATTGATCAAGTAGGCAAGATGATTAAAATCATCTTCTTTGCCTCCATAGTACTTATACAACCTCTGGTCATTCACTTTAAATTTCTCCCCTTGATTGTTTATCAATTCCATATCTCCATAGGGAAAGACTTGTGACACTATAAATGCTCTTGAACATCTATTTTTAAGCTTCTCTGGAAATGAACACAGCTTATGCTTGAAAAATAACACATGATTTCCAATTTCCAAACGTTTCCTCCTTATGTTTGTGTCATGCCACTTCTTTGTTTTCTCTTTATTAATCTTTGAGCTTTCACATTGACTAACTGTGTTTTGGTATTTGAGAAGCCCTTTTTCATCATGAGATTGTTCTTGCAAACACTTCTCTACATCCTCCAAAGCACAAGATTTTACCAACCTCCAAAACATCATGAGAAGCCCTTTTATTCTCCTCGTCTTGATTATTGCTTGCAATTGTACTTCAATCTTCTACTCTTGATGATCCTTGAGTAGATAACAAAAATCAAATGAAAAATAAAATGAAATTGTTCTTCTTGAAAATAAAAGTGAATTAGGCTATATTTCAGACCAGCCTCCCCCTTTAAAAAGAGGTAAAGAAAAACTATATATAATAGTCCTCTTAAAACCCTAAAATAAACTTCCTAAATTTAAGTTTTCAGCCACGGTGCACAGCCATGCACTTTTTGTGTACAGCCGTGCATATCTAGAATTTTAGAAAATATCAAATTAGGATTGGCTATGCATGCCCTAGTGCACAGCCGTTCACCCACAGACTTGGCTTTCTTCAAATCAGGAATGGCCATGCGCATGGCTGTGCACCGCTGTTCTTTTGATGCCTGATATTCACATTGATAGACATAGAATTGGAACTTGACCTCTTCATGAAAGTTGTAGCTACGAAAGTAAGATTTCTAAAAAATCTTGAATCAGATCAATTGGACCTCTGTAGCTCAAGATATTTCTTAAATACTAAGAACTGCACAATCTGAAATAAAAGCTTCATATGTGCTGACTTCGACTCAAGATTTTCAAACCCAAACGAACTCCGATTTTGACAAGTAAGCTTAATTCCAAAATCTTAAGATGTCTACTTCAAATGTCAAGAAGGTCACTTTCTCATTATAAAGCCCTAGAGAGATGAAAAGCCTTCCTCAATATTAGAGGTCTAAGTAGCCCAAAAGTGTACCTATCAAAGCAACATAGAAAAACATAAAATGCAACTAAAAACTAACAAAAACATAATAAAATACTAAAAACACTTAAAATACCTAGAATCAACAATTTTAACCTAAAACATGTCAATATTAATTATTATCATAGACTTTAGACTCACAAAACTTAACTAATTAGTGCTAAAAATATAGTATTTTTCGCACTTATCAGGTTGATTCGAGGCTTTAGTGCTGTTAGCCTTGACAGGAGTCTTCCTTTGATGCAGAGATGGGACTCTTCTCGTCTTTCTAGCATCAGGCATAATCTACAGACTTATTGCGCGCAACTGAACACTTTAGAGTGGGACCTGGTAAGAAAAATTCAACTGTTAGTTTCAAAAATGTAAAATGAAATCTAACCAATTGATCTGTAAATCTTCAGATTAAATTTGATTGGCTCGATGGTGCTGAGGATATCCAACAATATGATTTCATGGCTGCTGCCTTGAGACTCGAGACCATGAGAATCCTGCTCCTTGGGTATGGTTGCAAGATGTGGTATCTTGGTAAGCGTGTATATCAATGGCATGCAGGGCCTTCCTGATAATGCATTCCTTCTCCTATTCCCTCCTCTATGTTATGGAGTTGTGCCCTGACTGGCCCAGAGCTGAGAGTAGCTCTTGAGGGATATGATGCTTCGACTTTGCTTGAGCGTTCTCGAGGATATCATTAGTTCATTCAAGAGAACCTCCTGGAGCAGATTCCCACAAATTTGGATGAGGTTTGATTTTCATCTACTTCTCCTTTTCTGCTTAATTGTTGCTGCTAACATTTTCTCTCTTTCTTAGGTTGAGAGAGTAGATCCTTATATTGATGAGGAGACTGAGACTGATCCTCAGACTGAGCATGAGACGGAGCAGGGATCTTATGCTCATCATAC
This sequence comes from Mallotus japonicus, assembly GCA_949634005.1. NCBI lineage: Eukaryota > Viridiplantae > Streptophyta > Magnoliopsida > Malpighiales > Euphorbiaceae > Mallotus > Mallotus japonicus. Next base: position 6,242 of record CATIWK010400565.1, read on the forward strand.
TAAGACTGTTCGAGGTGAGTCTTTGATGAGTGCCACCTTGGGTGATATTTCACTTTTGGATTGATCGATGTATTATTGGGCTCCTGCAATTTAGACTCCCATTGAGCAACATATGCATTTTGATGACATGCAGCCTCCTAGTTTCTCTCCACTAGATGCTTCTCATGTACGTGCACTTTGATTTCGTCTGTATAAACTAATACTTGGTACTAATGTTAGTAACATTTACAATACAGATTCCTTGGACACAGGCAGAGTATTTGTATGCACTTGCCTCATCTCAGAGATTATTTACTATGCAAGTTACAGATAGTTGGAGAGTAAGTATTAAAGTGCAAATGTATACATGATATTCAAATTTCTAACTTTTCCTAATGTAACAGGTTTACACCAGTGACTTGGAGTGCGAGAATGAGAGGCTTTGTCAATAATTTGCTGACATAGGCTTTAGTGATTACGGTGCTAGGACCTCGATTGCTAGAGCTCCTGATGATGATCTGATCAGAGGATAGAGTCCTTGTTCTATATTTTGATGACCTCGAGTGCTTTAGTGATTACTGGAGCTAGAGATGACTGATCTTATAGACTTTCAGTGTGCCTGCATTCTATTATATGACTTTTCAGACTTCTGTACTTGTTCTATATTTTGTTGTACTGAATTGATCTCCTAATCTTGAGTGGATTATGCTTTTAATTTCTTTTCCTTTATTTGAATGAAATTCTAAGTCAAAAAGGATGAAGGAATAAATAAATAATTAGGATTTTACTTATCCTAATCCTAATCAACCTTGATTATTCATTAGATTCCCATCCTGCTAGGAAATGGAATCCTCATTCCATCTTAATTTGCCTTTTATCACTATATAAGGGCTCAAAAGGGTTCATTCGCTTCACTTCTTATATTTACACCTTTATCATGACTCAAACTACTCTTCAATTGCTCAAGGACTTTCTTAAGAACCTTAACGGGGATGATTGGAATAAACTTTTTCCTTTCCATGCCAAATTGCTAAAATTTCTACACCACATTAAGATTAATTATAATCTTTTTCATGTTTCTGCCTCTTTCTGGGATTCTAAGGATCATGTCTTCAGATTTAATAGACAAGAACTGTGTCCATTAATTGAAGAATTTGCTGCCATTTTTGGATGTTCATTGGATTCTACCGTCATGACCACCCTTCCCGAATTAGACATGTAGTTTCCCAATGAGCTATGCGTATTCTTTGACATGCCCCCAGGTGCAATTTATTCTTATACGCATAATCCTGAGACTATTAGCCTATCTGCCCTGATTGTTTCTTGTGAGACCAAATAAGAACAGTGCTGCTTGGACTAGGATGGTTTCCTTCTGCCTTTATGCCCAATTTGTACTAGTTTCTTCCTATGGAGATGCTGATACAAGAATAGTTAACATTTTGGAACAAGTAGAGGCTGAAGCAAACTTGATGCCTATTATACTTGCTGAAACCATTGTCGGTTTGGATCATTTTAAGACTCAAAAATGTCTTTCTAGCAGTCTACTTCTCCTTTAGGTATGTAATCAGAACCTCTTTCCCTTTCTTTCTTTTATGCCGTAATTTTTACCTAAGTCGCCCTTTTGGGTTTTCAACTTAGCAGGCATGCTCTAATTTTTGCCTAAGTCGCCCTTTTGGGTTTTCAACTTAGCGAGCCCCCCCCCCCCCTCCCCCCTTTTTTTTAGATCTGGTTACAGGAGAAGCTGAGTTTGCTCAATGTTTCTGCCAACCCTCTGACTTATCAACCTCATCAGTTATAGTCTCGTCCTCTAACAATAAAGGACTTCCATGCTACTAATCATTGGATTAACTGGATCAAGAAACTTGCAGATTTTGAGATCACTTGGATTTGCCCATAGTGGAAACTCAAGTATATGACTATTGACTTATATGGCCACTGTGTTCCCATTCCTGGATTACGCTTTTCCACTTTCATCTCTCCTTCACGCTTCTGTCGTTAGTACGAACGTCGCCAGTACATCATCATTGTCTTGACTAATTTTGAAGGCTTTCCTTTGAGGCAAGACTTTCTGGACAAAGTAAAGAGTTTATGGCCTCGCAGGATTCTTGAATGAAATCTGAATCTGGATGCTGATGTGACCACTGATGACAACTACAAGACTTGGGTTGTATTACAGACTGCAGGACCACCAAGATATGCTAGATACAAGAGAGTTCAAACATTACATAATGAATCTCAAAAGAAGAAGCGAAGAACATAATTTAGAAAACAAAATGGTCTCATAGATCTAGTTATTAGCCTTTCTATGTTTTATTTTCCTTTCTAGTACTTATGCATTATGATAAAGATAGAACATGCATTCCAAACACAAAATTCTATTTCAATTTAATTCATTTATTAGGGAAAGAATGAGTACATTTGTTACATCATATAACATAACTCATGTTATCAGCTAGTCCTTTCAGATTTTTTAACTGAACATTTTTCACTCACTTTAATTCCCTAATTTTTGCCTGACTAGCCCTTCGCAATTTCTCTAAAACGCGGGACCATTTTTTATTTTTCCCTAATTTTTGCCTGCCAGCCCTTTGCAGGTTTTCTGGACAACGGGAATGTCCTAACTTTTGCTTGACCAGCCTTTTCAAGTTTTCTAGTCAACGGACTTTTATTCTTTATCCTTCTTTTTATTTAAAGATAATATTTCTTGAGACCATCCAGGTTGATTGGCTCTGTGAACTCATTCCCCTCAAGATCTGAAATCTTTGCCGCTCCCTTACACAAGACTACCTTAACTAGGTACGGTCCTTCCTAATTAGGTTTGAATTTCCCTCTCAGATCAAACACCATAGCCTTTGATTATTTTAGCATTATATCTCTAGCTTTGATCTTTCCAGGCTCAACCTTCTTATTGAACGATTTGGCTACCCTCTTTTGATATATCTGAGTATGGAATAAAGCATCCATCCTTTTCTTATCCATGGATGCAAGGTGCTCATATCTCTTTTGTGTCCATTCACTCTCAGGAGTTTTGTCTTCCATAACCACCCTTAAAGACTTGATCTCAGTCTATATTAGCAAAATTGCTTCACATTCGTACACCAATGAGAATGGAGTTTGGCCTGTTGCTGTTCGTGCTGTTGTTCTGTATCCCCATAAGGTAAGGGGAAGATGCTCAGACCAATCCTTATAGGTTTTTACCATATTAGAAAGGATTTTCTTGACACTCTTATTTGCTGCTTCAACTGCTCCATTAGCCAGAGGTCGATAAGGTGAGGATTTATGATGCTAGATCTGATACTTTTGTAGCAACTCTGCTATCTCTGCTTGGAATTGAACCCCATTATCTGCAGATAAGATTCTTTTTTATAAACCTTGCCGTATGTTTTGCCTTCAGGGTGCTAAATGACTCTACTTCTACCCATTTAGAGAAGTAATCAATAGCTACCACTATGTACTTGTGCCCATTTGATGCTGTAGGCTTTATCTAACCTATAATGTCTATTCCCCATGCTACAAAAGGCTAAGAAGATGTCAAACTGTTTAGCACTATAGGTGGTAGATGTTTCATGTTCCCATGTATCTGACACTGGTGACATTATCTTACTGTTCTGATGCAGTCCCTTTCTATGCTTATCCAATAGTAACCCTAAAGTGAATCCATTTATATGAGGTCCACAAACTCCTGCATGGATTTCTCTCATTACCTCCTCTGCTTCCTCCTTTTTGAGACATCTCAATTATGTACCATTCATCATCCTTTTGTATAACACTCCATAATGACTTGCATAATTACGTGCAAAAACACGAAGAGCATATTTGTCCTTTGAGGTTGCCTCATCCGGATACTTACTTTCTTCTATGAATTTTTGAACATCATAAAACCATGGTTTCTCTTTCGGTCCTATCTGAACATTCATTACTTGCTCACTGCCATAACATAGGGCTTTTGCCTTTATTATCACCAAAGGTTTCATAATCAATCCAGTTGGGATATCCCACATTGAAGAAAGAGTTGCCAATGCATCTGCCATCTGATTTTCATCTCTCAACAAGTGAATAAAGAGACATTTATTGAAATTTTTTACTAAGTCCCTCAAATAACAGACATAAGATTTTAATCTTTCTTCCTTTACTTCCCATTCTTCATTAGCTTGACTGATGACTAATAAGAAATCTCCATAAATAAGCAGATCCTTTGCTCTAGCTGCTAAAGCTGCCTCTACCCCATGGATACATGCTTCATATTCTGCCATATTATTTGTAACCTTAAAATCCAGTTTCTTGGGCATAGTAACAGTTTCTCCTTTTGGTGTGACCAGGATTACTCCTAATCCTGCTCCTTTGTTGTTTACTGCTCCATCAAAGTACAATTTCCATTCTCTGCATTCTATCACTGCTAGGTTTTCGTCAGGAAACTCTAAATTCCACTGTTCATCCCCTTCTATTGCATTTTGAGCTAGAAACTCTGCTACAACTCTTCTTCTGATAACCTTTGTAGTGATGTACTCTATGTCAAACTCTGTTAGCAACACTAACCACCTAGACATCCTTCCAGTTAGAGCAGGTGCTTAAAATAAATACCTTAAAGGATCTATTCTTGAAATAGCTTGTATCTTATATGAGTGGAAATAATGCCTTAATTTCCTTGTAGCCCAGATAATTATCAGGCAGGTTTTCTCTATCAGGTCATACTTCTCTTCATATGGCAAGAACTTCTTACTGAGGTAATTGTTAGTGATATGCACTAGGTCAATCATTTATGACTATGTATTGACTTTATCATTTGATTAATAAAGAGGCATTTCCATTATCATTTCTTTTTTTATGATAACTAAATGAATAGTTAATTCTTTCTAAGGCCATCAACTATGTGACTTGATAGTAAAACCCTTAGATTAAAATATGAGTTCTATTCAGATTATCCCTAGCCATTTATTTATTGTATAAATATTAATGAATTAAGGCTAGTATGATGTTGACTGATGATTATGTTTTACTAATCAT
>CATIWK010400584.1:0-10780 GCA_949634005.1 Mallotus japonicus
CTGTTTCAGAATCTGCTGGAATTTCTTTCTCGCCTTCAACAGCATTTACGACAGTACTATGAACCACCTGAACATCGCCATCAATCGCATGAACATCAGCGTCACCAACAACCTGAATAGCATCATCAACAAAAGCTTGATGTCCTCCAATATTGTAAGCGAAGAATACCCAGTTTGAGAGTAATGGAACCTCTTCCCCAAACGGAATTTTTCTTCTCCTGAGATTTTAAAATAACGTGATAAAAACCACGCTCTAAGGAAATCAGATTCCAGGAAGAAAATAAATTCCAAACTGATGAAAGCTTGCGTTTCAAATCGGTCAGTTTCCAAGGAGATTCGCCTTTGGAGAGAACAATTCTAGCTATTAGTGCGTGCTAACATACCGCAAGCTGTTGTTCGTAAATCTGTTGATTTATTTTAATGGCTATATATCTACCTTTATTGGAAGCAGTAGCACCATCCGATGAGAGAATTAAAGAACCCTCAACTGCCTGCGCATAGGTCTGTTTTACCTTTGGAACTGATGAAGGGAACAAATCCCGATGACCAGGATATTCCATGTGATCGAAAGGGCCAGGGCAGCCTTGTGGCGACAACTGGTGGCTGGATGCGCTGAAAGGAGTTCCACTAGGGAAGGACTCTTTTCAGAGCGCTATTACAAGATCAATTTATTAATCATGAGGACAAAAATAATTAACTAACAGTAAAATTTTAATTTTTAACAATTCATAATTCTGTTGGCACACCTAGATTTTTTCATATTGGTACTCATAATGATTAGTAATAATTAAATAAGTAATATTACTAAATTAAAAAAGAATAGGTTTTTTTTTTTAGTTACATATAATAGGGAAAGGGGACAGTAACCTTTGTATTGGATGGATCTCTAACTTGAGATCTTAAAATGCCATGAAAACAATATTTACAATTAATATAAGTGAAAATAATATTTCAAAATAATATGTCAGGTATATATTTTTGTATAACTAATTGATTAAAATAATTATAATTTAATTAGTCAATTCAATTAACATTATTATTGGTTAGGTAACCTTCCATAAGTTATATTAAACATATATAATAATTCAGTCTCTTTTCTATAAAAGAACCCTTCAAACACCTCGAGATTAAATCACATATCATATTGTGATGGCAGTTTTTAAAGAAACCATTCTCTATGCTTTTCCAATTTTTGTTCTACTTAATTCCTATATTTCAAATTTACTCTATCAAGTTCACTGGCAAATTACCGCAATATAGATGCATCGGTGGTAAAATTGCTTATTTTTGTGCTTTTGACAATTTCTTCATGGGCCATACCAAGAAGTGATGTAATGGAAGCTTATAAATGAAAGGAATAACTATTGAAACTTTGTTGATTCAACAAGAATACCAGAGATTCAACCTTTTATAACTTGTTGATTTGAAAATACTATCAAATAGACATCAAAATTTGTTGATTCACTCGAATATCAAAATTTGAAAAAATTAAATTCTATATAAAAATTTCAAAAATTATCTTTGAAACAGAACAAGATGAATAAATAGTGTTCAAGATAAAACCCTAAAAAGAAAAAGGTAAAAAGACCAAACAAAATACTAAGATAATTAAAAACCAAACACAAAACTTCAAAAGCTCAAGAAGAATATTTAAATAGTCGAATTTAGGCCTAAAAATGGGCTATCACAGGGTTCATATAAATCTCTGAATAAGATTCGATTTAAAGTATTGTAGGCCTCATAACTCATCCAAAGTCAAAAGTTATGGCTTTTTGAAGCACTGTTACGTAGCCTAAACTTTTTTGTCACTGTCCATTCGCTCCATTAACTGTAGGACTATCTTGTCCGCATCAAGAAGCTTGATAAATTGCAGCAAATTGTTAAGATTAATCAGGCCTGAAAGAAACCAACTCGCCGGGAATTTATCTCAAGATTTTGTTGGCAATTCATATTCCCACACTTGAATTACGTACATAATTTTTTTTTTTCTAAATAACGGGTATTTGGAGTGATAATAAATTATTTGGTCAGCTTTTACTGAAATGAAGAGATTTTCACTATTTTTCAACATTTAAAGTCTCAAATACTACTATTTTTCAACTCCTCGAAATAAAGTTGCTGAACGAGTGATCTATATTTGCATACCTGGATGTGAATCCTCAATCTCCATCCAACTACCAGTCAAGTTTCTTCACATCTTATAGCTACAAGACATCCTGAAGTACTAAAATAAATTAATTGTTACTAATATCCTTAATCCAGTGCTTGTTACATTCTAAATAGATTATTAGTGATTTTGAGGAATTTCCACAAGCTTGATTCCGTTGTCATTTCATTTTGTCAAGTAGATATTTTTTTTTTCAATTCTTAGTTTCGTATGTTTTCACATTCCACTTGTCAGGTATTGTTTCTGATAGTAATCGTTCTGCTATAATTTTTTTATTTAAAAAAGTTGTTAGACATTTTAATAAACAAATTAAAGTAAAAAATAAAATAAAATCCTTATTCTTTAAGAATATAAAATCAGAAAATATTGTTTATTTATTGTTGTTACAACATTTGAAATTATTTATTGCTTGGTTTAACAACAATTGAAAATGTTTAGTTCATAATTTTTCATTTGAAAAAAAAAAGTCTTAAGGAAAAAAAATTATATTGAGTAAAAAAAAAAGAAAACATTGAGAATAAAATAAAGATAGTGCCTTCAAAAGTAAAAAAAAATGTTGAGCACAAAAAAGTTGAGAAAAAAATATGAAGACAATTAAAAAAATATTGAGAAAAAAAAAAGGAAGACAATAGAAAAAATTGAGTAAAAAACATTGAAAAAAATAAATGAAGACAGTATAAAGAAATTGTTGAAAAAAAAAAGAATAAATAAAATGTTAAGAAAAAAAGTATAAAGCAAAAAGAAAAAAATCAGCAAAGAGGAAAAATCAGTAAAAAGAAAAAAAAATTATGGAAAAAAAAAATAACCCTACAAATAAGGGTAATAAGGGGAATAGTCTATATTTGAAAGAAAAAAAGTTAGAAAAATTAGTTTTAAAAGTTTTTTTGGTATATTTATGTAAAAAACCCTTTTTTTTTTTTAACCATAACGAAGTAAATAGCCCATTAGAATTTGACAGAGTGATCAAAACTAAGTTATAACTAAATTAACAAGCTCAAACCATGGAAATTTTTAACAAAACCTTGCCTTAGAGGGGAAATTTCCTCTTACAAATCCAAAAATTTTACTAAATTTGCTTGAGAGATTCTATCCTCCAAATCTTTCCATAAGTTTTTGATTTTATGGGAAATGTAAAGTTGGCATGAACAAATTATAAGAGGAATAATTTTGCAAAGACAAAGGTAGTCTGTTGGTCACCTAGCCATGTGCACCAAGACTCTTAACTTGGTAAAGAGCACATGTAGTAGTCGTGTGGACCTATACGGCTACACCAGCCAGTATGTCGTATGCCCTGTTCATGCTATTACATTCCATCTTCTATAAAAATGTTGCAAAGGATCTCAAGATATGCACTCCATCTGATCCTTGCAATTAAACTTCATGCGCAGTCAAGATATGTATTTCTTAACTAAATCATCCCCTAAGCTTTTTTTTATTTTGTTCTTCTGTCTTATTATTCCTTTCCTTGCTTTTGTTCCCATAGCAACTTCTCATGTTGCTGTTAATAATGAAGCAGAGGCTCTTTTAAGATGGAAAGTCACCCTTGATAACCATAGCCAATCCGTCGTCCTTTCTTCCTGGACAGGCGGCAGGCCTTGTAATTGGTTTTTTATCTATTGCAATAATGCTGGAAATATTGTGAATATAAGTATTGCAGATTCTGGTTTGAAGGGTACCCTTCAGAATCTCGATTTTTCATCCTTTCCTCATCTTATTAGCCTTGTTCTCCGCAACAACTCACTCTATGGCACGATTCCGTCAAGTATTGGTAATGTTTCCAATCTCATCTACCTTGAACTTTCTTCCAATAATATATATGGAAACATCCCTGAAGAAATTGGCATGATTAGTTCACTGACTGAGCTCATTTTATATGAAAATCAACTCAATGGCTCCATACCTATTTCCATCGGAAATTTGAGCCGCTTAATTAGTCTTGATCTCAATGACAACTTACTTTCTGGTTCCATACCACCTGAAGTTGGAATGATGAGATCTCTTCAGTTTCTTCATGCTTCCAGCAACCACCTTAGCGGTGCAATTCCTACAACCATGGGAAACTTAAGTAACCTGATATTTCTTCAACTATTTGATAATGAACTCTCTGGTTATATTCCCTCAGAATTAGGAAACCTTGGACGTCTTCTCTCACTTCGACTTTCTAGAAATAAACTCGTTGGTACCATCTCTTCTTTCATAGCAGACATGACCAACTTATATTCTCTCTTTTTGGACCGTAATCAACTTTCTGGTTCCATACCTTATCAAATTGGAAAGTTGACATCACTCATTTTGCTTTCTTTGTTTTCCAATAATCTTGGCGGTGTAATCCCAAATTCCATAGGAAACATGACCAAGCTATCATTTCTTTATCTTGATGACAACCAACTTTTTGGTTCTATACCTCAACAAGTAGGAAACATGACATCACTCACTACACTTTCATTGGCTTCCAATTACCTCACTGGTGCAATCCCCACATCAATTGGAAAGTTGACATCACTCATTTCGCTTTCTTTGTATTCCAATAATCTTGGTGGTGTAATCCCAAATTCCATAGGAAACATGACCAAGCTATCATTTCTTTATCTTGATGACAACATACTTTTTGGTTCTATACCTCAACAAGTAGGAAACATGACATCACTCACTACACTTTCATTGTCTTCCAATTACCTCACTGGTGCAATCCCCACATCAATTGGAAACTTAAGAAGTCTGTCTAATCTTATTTTGTCCGAAAATGAATTTTCTGACAGTCTTCCCTCAAACATGAACAATCTTACTCAACTATACAGCTTCCAAATCTCCTCCAACAAGTTTACTGGGCAGTTACCGCAAGACATATGCATCGGTGGTGAAATTGTTTATTTCTCTGCTTTTGACAATTTTCTCATGGGCCCTATTCCAAGAAGCTTGAGAAACTGTAGCAAATTGGTAAGACTCAGGCTTGAAAGAAACCAGTTCACTGGAAATTTAGCTCAAGACTTTGGCACATTCCCACACTTGAACTATGTGGATTTGAGCCATAATAACTTCTATGGTGAACTTTCATGGAAATGGAATGATTTTCACAATTTGTCAACAGTGAAAATCTCAAGAAATAATATTTCTGGCCATATTCCACCTGAACTTGGGACTGCAACTAGGTTGCAAGCACTTGACCTCTCATGGAATCAGCTTGTTGGGTCTGTTCCGAAAGAATTAGCGGATTTGAAGTTGTTGCAGCTCATCCTCAACGATAACAAGCTTTCAGGAAGCATTCCTCAAGAAATAGAAATGCTATCTGATCTTGAACGTCTCAACTTGGCTGCCAACAATCTAAGTGGATCAATTCCCAAGGCAATTGGTAAATGTTCAAAAATGTTGTTCTTGAATCTCAGCGTAAACAAATTCACAGAGAGTATTCCGTCAGAGATTGGAAATTTACACGCTTTGCAGGGCCTTGATCTTAGTTATAATTTGTTGACCAAAGAGATACCGCAACAGCTTGGAGAGTTGCAAAGACTAGAGACGCTGAACCTCTCCCACAATTTGCTGTCAGGTTCCATTCCACCTACATTGGATAAGCTGACGAGCTTGACTGCGGTGAATATATCCTACAATAAGTTAGAAGGTCGAATTCCCAACACCAAAGCCTTTCGGGAGGCGTCTTTTGAAGCACTTACAAACAACACAGACCTGTGCGGTAATAACACAAGAATAAAAGCTTGCGTTTCTCTTGTAACCAAAAAAGGTGAAAATAATGTAGTCATTCTCGTTGTTTATCCTCTCCTGGGTAGTCTGCTTCTATTGTTTTTCATGGTTGGAGGCTTCTTCCTCTTCAAAAGAAGCAGAAACCGAAAATCTAAATCAGTAGATTTAAGCTGTTATGCAATATGGAGCCCTTACGATAGGGATATCCAATATGAAAATATAGTCGAGGCAACAGAGGAGTTCGACTCTAAGTATTGCATTGGAGAAGGGGGATATGGAGTTGTCTACAAAGCAGCGCTTCCATCAGGTCGGGTGGTTGCTGTGAAGAAACTTCACCAGTCACAAAATGGTGATACGACTGCTGATCTGAAAGCGTTTAGAAATGAGATATGTGCTTTGACGAACATACGCCATCGGAATATTGTGAAGTTTCATGGGTATTGCTGGCATGGCAGACACTCATTCTTGATAAATGAATTCATTGAAAGAGGAAGTTTGAGAAAGATAATGAGCTGCAGGGAAGAAGCATTGGAGTTGGATTGGGTTAAAAGGCTAAACATTGTTAAAGGAGTTGCTAATGCATTGAGCTATATGCACCATGACTGTTTTCCTCCAATTATTCATCGAGATATTTCAACCAATAATATTCTGTTGGACTCAGAATTTGAGGCTCATGTCTCTGATTTTGGAACAGCTAGGCTCATGATGCCTGATTCATCAAATTGGACCTCATTTGCGGGCACATTTGGGTACACAGCTCCAGGTGAATGTTTTGATTTCATCTACATTTCTTTATTCTTTTAAGCTTAATTGTATTTTGACTTTTTTTTTTGTCTTTTTAGAGTTTGCATACACAATGACAGTCAATGAAAAATGTGACGTTTACAGTTTCGGCGTGGTAACACTTGAAATAATAATGGGAATGCACCCAGGTGATCTCATCGCATCTCTTTCATCATCTTCACCAGTTGAGCATCAAACACTACTGAAGGATGTGATTGATCAACGCCTGCCAACTCCTCCTAGCAGAGTTGCTGAAGGAGTGGTCCATGTTGCAGAACTTGCATTTGCATGCCTGAGTTCCGATCCTCAATCTCGCCCAACTATGAGTCAAGTTTCTTCGCAGCTAGTGGCTAAAAAGCATCCCTATACAAAGCCATTTTCAGCGATAAAATTGGGCGAAATTTTGAACCTTAATTAGGTGAAAATCTTGGTACTACTGCGCTGTATTTGGATAATTTCTTTTCATTTTATTTTTTTCATGCGTCAGAGTTTTTCCTCTTCAGAATTTAAAATGTCTGTAATTTTTCCCTTTCACGATTTAAACATGTTCACCATCATATTTAATTTATGCTAAACTCAATCAATTAAATATGTTAAGGTTTGAATTGTTGACCTTTATTTTCAATCAAAGTCTTGACATTGATTTCTCGTGTCTAGCCATATTGAGAAATTAAAGAGCCTAAGACTAAAGGTAGAGAGGCCTGTCAATATGCGCAAATTATACCATGGACTCTTGTCTATATTGTAATATGAACCAAGAGTCCATCACATATGTGAAAAGATGCTTTGTTTTTTTACACTTTTTTTTTTTTTTAACTCTGTGTAACTTTATCCTTTTAGTTGGAGAACATTATAACTTTAAATTCATTAGTTTATACATAAATGTTCATTAGTTATAACGTAAAAGTTTATTTGTTATTAATTGGAGGTTCATCATAATTTTAATATATTATTTGTCAAATTTATTTGTTTAGTTTTTTTATCTAATCAATCTACATAATGATTCTACAATATTTAACTAAAATAAAAATACAAGTAAAACTCTGTTTATTATAATTAAAAAATAAAAAATTAAATAACTTTTTAATGAACAAAAATTTTATTTTGACTAAAATCATGAATAAAAAAAATTAAATTAAACCACTATAATTAATAAAATAAAAAGAAAAAATAATTTTTTGATGAATAAAAAATACTTTTTTCATTTCTATTAAAAATAAAAGGAAATATTAATAAACATGCAGGTGAAAGTCAATGAACATATAGGTGAAGGTTAATGAACATTCATGTGAAGGTCAATGAACAGGCAAGTAAAGGTCAATGAAAATGCAAGTGAAGATCATAGAACCTGCAAGTTCAAAAAGGCCAAAGAATCTGCAGGTGAAGGCTAATAAACCTGCATGTGAAAGTTAATGTGAAAGTTAATAAACCTGCATGTGAAGGTCAATAAACCCAACTTATGGAAAAGCAAAAACAATATCAACTAATTTTTTTAGTTCAAGCCCATCATATGAGATATGCAGACCCACTACATATTTTATCTTATTAACCTACATTATTTAAATAATGAACCTACAATATTTAACTAAAATAAAAATACACGTAAAACTCTATTTATTAATCAACTTAGCAAAAAAGTTTAATATATATTTAAAGAGACAATACATTTAACTCGTTATAACTCGTTTTTTTTATCTAATCAATCGACATAATGATTCTACAATATTTAACTAAAATAAAAATAAAAGTAAAACTCTGTTTATTATAATTAAAAAATAAAAAATTAAATAAATTTTTAATGAATAAAAATTTTATTTTGACTAAAATCGTGAATAAAAAAATTAAATTAAACCACTATAATTAATAAAATAAAAAGAAAAAATAATTTTTTGATAAATAAAAAAAGCTTTTTTCATTTCTATTAAAAATAAAAGGAAAATATTAATGAACATGCAGGTGAAAGTCAATGAACATGTAGGTGAAGGTTAATGAACATGCGTGTGAAGGTCAATGAACAGGCAAGTAAAGGTCAATGAATATGCAAGTGAAGATCATTGAACCTGCAAGTTCAAAAAGGCCAAAGAATTTGCAGGTGAAGGCTAATGAACCTGCATGTAAAAGTTAATAAACCTGCATGTGAAGGTCAATAAACCTAACTTATGGAAAAGCAAAAACAATATCAACTAATTTTTTTTAGTTCCAGCCCATGAGATGAGATATGCAGACCCACTACATATTTTATCTTATTAACCTACATTATTTAAATAATGAACCTAAAATATTTAACTAAAATAAAAATACATGTAAAACTCTATTTATTATAATTAAAAAATAAAAATTATTAATCAACTTAGCGAAAAAGTTTAATATATATTTAAAGAGACAATACATTTAACTCGATATATATATATATAATTTTTGTGTATAAATAAATAGATAAATAAATAAACAATTTTGGTGTATAAATAAATAGAAAAATAAATAAATAAGTGTGTGTATATATATATATATAATTTTGGTGTATAAATAAATAGATAAATAAATAAACAATTTTGGTGTATAAATAAATAGAAAAATAAATGAATAAGTGTGTGTGTGTGTGTGTGTGTGTGTGTGTGTGTATATATATATATATATATACAGGATCAAAGGGGTACTGTTTATAGACTGGATGCACAATGATGATATGAAGGCACAGTGCTGGTCTCATGTTCCAGTCACAGGCTAGACACGGAGGTTACCGGTCCAAATGCAACAGAGCTTTCACAGAGTTTCTGGTATGCAGGATCCTTAATTTCTTAAGGCAAGCACAGAGCATACGTTCTGTTACTTAAGAGATGCAGAAAATAAATAAAATCTTTAAAATAAAGAAAATCAAAGCATAAGAGAGTAAGCTTACAGAGAACGAAACTTTTTTTTTCTTTATTAAACCCAAATAAGGGAAAGATACAAAAGTCCTTTATCCAAAGCGAAGGAGTTACAGGGAACTATACTAAGCTTTGTTGAGTGAGAACAATTTTAAACTACTTTACTTAGAGAGGAAAGATAAGCTTTTCGACTCTCATGAGCTTTACAGAGTGTTTTCTCTAAACTGTATTCTAAAATTGTGTTCAGCCTCTTCAAAGTAGGAGGAGGCTGCTTTAAATAGAGCTGTAGAGGATGCCTTGTAGGAGCACGAGATTCTTCAGGAGGGACTCACCCATATGAGCGAGGTCCATAACCATGTGATGCTTGTACTGAGGCGTCTGTGATTGGAGGAAGACTTTAAGACCATAAATGATTCGCAGCACCTGCAGCGGCTATTGTAGATGAATAGTAGCTTGTCGGGTACTGTGGAATCAGGAAATTTTAACTTTATCCTCTATCTTTTGTGATTTTCAAAAAAGACATATGTCCCACCAGGTCCTAAAAATGGAAGCCGGAGCCCCACCCATGTGGTCTGATGGAGTGAAGAGAGACTGAAGCTGAGGTAGGAGGGGAATATTTGACAAAAAAGTCAAATTTTCCTGAATGCTATCCGAGGGTGTCCCAAATATGGTGACCTGGAAAATAGAAAATATCAAGATACTTTACAAGGCTAACACCCTAACTTTTGCATGGGCCGTCCAAATGAATTTTCAACCCATCAGGCTAACAAAAAATATACACAAAACTTTACAAGGCTGAGGGCTTAATAGGAGAAAAAATGCCATAACAGTCATCTTCATTGTCATTACCCAAATCGATGAAGGGTTCTGATTCTTCAGAATGGCTGGAGGCTGTAGAAGAAGTAGTCCTGGACTGGACTAACTGTTGCATTATCTTGAAGTATTCTTCTTCTGTTTTTGCAGCTGCAAGAAGGGCGCTGGCATGGGATTTCTGGGCAAGGAAGTTAGTTTGGGAAGGAGGACTTCCAAGGAAACCATGCTTCTGGAGCCATCCGGAGATTGCGGACTTGGAAATTTTGTCTGGAATTTTGTAGGAATTCCACCATTTTACTTTAAATTTTCTTTGAAGAACTATAATACCATTATTGGATGAGTAGTCAAGGTACCATTGAGAAACCCAAGGTACAAAGAACTTTGTACAATAAAGGCATAAGGAGGAAAACTTTTTCTCAGGGGCAGAAGGTTTGTAATGGGTTTCAAAAAGATT
>CATIWK010400620.1:0-10974 GCA_949634005.1 Mallotus japonicus
AATAAACCCCAAAACAACAAAAAAAAAAAAACCAAAAAACCATTACAAAATAAGCTCATAAAACTGAAAATTAAAGAACCAACAAAAAAAAATGAAAACAACTAGAAAAACCACTACAAAACAAGCTCATAAAACTGAAAAAGAAAAAACAAATAAAAAATAAAAAAGGCCAAAACAACCAGAAAAAGAATCAGAAAACCACTACAAATCAAGCTCATAAGACTAAAAAGAACCAACCAAAAAAAAAAAAACAAAAACAACCACAAAATTTATTCCAACCAAATTCCATAAAAAATATATAATATTTACAAATAAAAAAAAAACAAGCTGCGTACATTATTCAAACATTCAAATTCCAACCAAAACAAATTATAAAATTCAAGTATTTAGTTATGAAAACTCTTCTTTTTGAAAAAAAAAAATCCAAAATACAATTTAACTCTCAAAGTAACTCACTTTGCTCCTCTTTTTTTTTTTCTTTGCTCTTGTCTTTAAGATCTTTGTTGGCCATTGAAGGGAAAAGATAGAGAAAATTAAAAATTTGATCAACAAATCAAATAAAAATTAGCAGTCTCATTAACTATAAATAGATGGTGGAGGTTGAGGCTTTGAGGTTAAAAGCGGTAATGGTGGTGGTAGCGGAAGAGAAGGAGAAGGAGAGAGAGTAAAGGAAGCCATAAATAGATAAAATGAGAGAATTCTTGAAGAGAAAATTTCTGATTGTTTAGTTTTATTTTGGAGGTGATGCTAACAATATTATGCAAGAATAGAGAATAAAAAAAAAGGAGAAAAAATTTGCGGAGAAAGAAAAAAAAAAAGAAAAAAGAGGATAAAAGAAGAAAGAAAAAGAAGACCGTATTTTTGAAAATTTTTTTGCTTTGTTATATTTTTTTGAAACGGAATTATTAGCCACATTGTTTTTGAAAATATTTTCCTTTTTTGTATATTTATAAAAAAAAAGTTCCTATAAAATATGAAACTTATAAATATGAACAATTTGATAAAATTTTGTTCAAATAACTATTGAGGTATATTTTAAATATATTTTTCATAATATTTTTAAGTTATATTAATTATTTAAAAATAATATATGGTGAGAAATAATAATCTATTGTCTTTGATTTATATATATTATTAAAATTATTAGTAGAAATTATTAAAGAATTAGCTTTAAAATATAAATATTATTTGTATAAAATTTTCAGATTATTATAGATATAAATATCACAATTATTTAATTACTACTTAAAATTTAAAAATATTTATTTTATTATGAATTATAAAAAATTAGTTATACACATTTAATTTAAACGAAAATTATTTGTTATTAGTTATTTTAAATAAAGGTAAAATCGTTCAAATAAAAATGAATACAAATTAACTATCAGCTAATGAAAAAAACTCTACTATAGGGTTAATTGTATAGGAGGTTATCAAACTTTACACTAAATTTCACTTTGGAATTTCATAATTTTAATTTGTATCTTTTTTGTTACAAAACAGTAATTTCAATTACATGGAAAAACCCAAAATAATTCCGACTAATTTAAATGACGTGACACGTCATAGTTACCACTTCACAGTTCAACTTAATAAAAATTGTCATGTTATACTATCACGTCACTTTCTTCATAAGATGTTGACTATAATTTTACTTTACTTTTTTTTTTTTTTACACTCAACCTTATAAAATTATGGTCAACAGTCTTATAAAAAATGTGACATGACAGTGTGACATGATAATTTTTATTGAGTTGGACTATAATGTGGCAATTTTGGTGTTGCATCATCTAAATTAGCCGAAATTATTTTGTGTGACTTCTCTGTGTAATTAAAATCAATATTTTGTAACAAAAAATATACAAATTGAAGTTATGAAACCAAAATAAAATTTAATATAAAGTTTGGTAACCGCTAGCATAATTTTCCCTTCCAGTGTGGCTAGAGGAAGGAAAGTCAAATGAATGGAATTTCATTCTTATCATTTTCGGCTACTAAGAGTGTATTTAGTAAAAATAAATTTTATGAAATTCATTTGCAAATCCAAATAATATATTTAGTTTAAATGAATATAGTGTAAAATTTATTTGTAGTTCCAACTTTTTTGAATTTATGGAATTGATTATAACTAGATCAAATTTTATTAAAATGGTTGGAATTTTCAAATAAATTCCATAATTTTTAGGTTTATATTTTCAAATGACTAAACTATCCCTCATTGTTTATTTTCAAATATATTTTATATTTAAAATGGTATTTTTGACCAAAATTAAAAATTAATTTGAATTCTCATTTTATACCAAACACAATATAACAAAATGAAATCATTCATAAATTATTTATTTAAACCAAACACATTTTATTAATAAAAATTCATTCGAAAATGAATTTTATTTGAAATTCATTTAGAAATGAAATAAATTTCTTAAGTATAATGTAAATATTTTTTTTCACTTGGGTAATCATTTCCTCTTTAGCACTTATTTAGTTCAATTCCAACAAGAATTCAAATTCATTTTCAAATAAATTCTTATTAATGAATTGTGTTTGGTTTAACTAAAGATCTTATGGAATTCATTTCTAATGAATTTCATATTTTATTATATTATTTGTGGCGTAAATTCATTATTTAAATTAATTTTATTTGGTCAAAAATATCCTTTCAAATACATTTTTTTTTACTTTTTTAGTTTCACATTCCATCATTATAAGTGATTATTTAAAATTCAAATTAATATTTAGTTTGTTAAAAATACTCTATGTATCCATATTAATTTTTCAAAAATATCTTTTTAATAAAAATTTATTAAAATATATGAAGATAATAGTCCCCAAAAATATTAATTTCATGGATGTAAAATTCAGTATAGGATTAAGTTGTGCCAGCAACTAATATTTTTGAAGTTGGTATTTGATCCAAGTTGTAAGGTTTGTATTTTTGAGGCTATGTTTACATATGCTGCTGTTGTGCTGCAAGACTTCTCTTCAATAAGTAATTTATTTTGCAAGTTTAGACATTAATTGAGGGCTACTTCCTCTCAATGCGAGCTCATGCTAAAAGATTTGGCATGCTCAGCCCACCAAAAAGAACAATAGCTTCTGATGGAGTATTGACAAATCATAACATCTTGTTAATTTTGTGCCTTGGTTGGTTGTGCAATAAGAAGGGAAATTTTGTACCAATTGTATGCTTGTACAAAGGACAAGTTGGAGAACTCAGCTCTCAATTGCAAGCATTTTGTTAGTGTTGAAAATAAAAAATAAAAAATAATAAAAATAATAAAAAAAAGTTTCTAAATATGATTTATTATGGAAATAGAAAATCCCGTTGTGGAAAAGCTAATCAAATAAAGAATGGGAATGAAGTGGATTGATCCATGTTGTAGGAAAGAAAGAAAGGAGATAAAAGAGGAAGAAAATGTAGAAATAATATTTTAAAATAAAAATAATAAAGAGGGATATTTTAGTTTTATGAAAAATATAAATTTAAAATTGTAGAATTTATTTTGAAATTCTTAATGCTATGTTTGGATGTAAATGATTTGATTATGAATTTAGATAAAATCGCTTGGCAACTATGTGAATTTGTATTAAAGGAGATTTGAAATAAATTTACAATAGATTTAAGGTAAAATTACAATGTACACTGTTTTTTATCAAACCTTTATAAAATTGCAGTAATTTTTTTACTACTTATATCTCTTCGTGTTTTCATAAACACTTTTTTTTTTATTATTTTTTGTTTTCACTTCGTTATCTTCTTCTTCATCTCTATATCATCTTCTCTTGATCTCTTATTTTTATTCTCTTCACCTTTTTTTTTTTAAGTTTTATTTTCACTTCATTATTTTCTTCTTCTTCTTCTTCTTCTCTTCATTTTTTTCTTCATCAAATTTTTCCGCGTCTTTATTAAAAGAGAATAAATCCAACTCATGCAATTAGATTTCTTGATCGATGTTTTCTCATCTTCTTTTTTTATGATTTTGTTTTTGGATTTATATTTTCAGTGCTATGTGTGTTGATAGATTTTTGGTAATTCACGGGTTCTTTTTAATTTGATGAGTGGGTGTTTTTTTTATTATTGGCACTTAGGTGATTTTTGGATTCTATTTTTTCTTATTTTTATTTTGGATCTGTGATTTTGGTGCTATAGGTATTGTTAGATTTTTGCCGATTCATGGATTTTTGTTGATTTTTGTGAGTGTGTTGTCATTTTGGTTGTTTTTAGGGATTAATTGCACATGAGGTTACAAAACTTTATACTAAATTTCATTTTGATTCCATAACTTTAATTTGTATCTTTTTTGTTACAAAACATTGAATTTAATTACATAAAAAAGTCACCCAAAATAATTTCAGCTAATTTAGATGATGTGGCACATAAGAATTAACACATAACAGTCCAACTCAACAAAAATCATCATGTTATACTATCACGCCACTTTTTTCATAAGACTATTTACTATAATTTTACTTTACCCTTTTTATTTTTGTACACTCATCCTTATAAAATTATGATCAATAGTCTTATGAAGAAGGTGATGTGGTAGTGTGACATAATAATTTTTATTAAGTTAAACTATAATATAGCAACTTCATAGTGTCACATCATCTAAATTAGTTTGAAATTATTTGAGTGACTTTTGTATGTAATTAAAATTAATGTTTTGTAACAAAAAATATACAAATTAAAGTCATAGAACCAAAATGAAAATTAATGTAAAGTTTGGTAACCTCTGATACAATTTACCTTTTTTTTTTGTTATATAACAGAATAAAAAAGAACAAAGAGAGAAACTGCCTAACAAAGATAGCCCCAATACTATCTCCCAGCAAACAATACTCTAAATTTACCCTTGTTTTTAGTTACATATTTCATGGGTTTATGGCCTGGTTATTGCATGGGTTGTTTTTAGTTATTTTGAGTTGTTTTGAGGTTTCTGTTATATGGGTTTATGGTCTGGTTATTGCATGAGTTGTTTTTTATTTTTTTGAGTTGTTTAGGAGTTTTTGTTCTATAGGTTTATGGTCTGGCTACTGCATGAGTTGTTTTTTGTTGTTTTGAGGTTTCTGTTCTATGAGTTTATGGTCTAGTTGTTGAATAGGTTGTTTTTGGTTGTTTTGAATTGATCTAGTTGTTTGATTTTGTTTGTTGTTTTGAGGTTTTTGTTCTATGGGTTTATGGTCAGTTGTTGCATAAGTTGTTTTTGTTGTTTTGAAGTTTCTGTTTTATAGGTTTATGGTCTGGTTGCTGCGTGGGTTGTTTTTTATTGTTTTAAGTTATTTTGGTTTTTTTTGGTTTTTTTAAAACAACCCTCGTATTTTTAAAATAATTACTATCAAATACCATATTTTTGAAAGAAGAAAATTCAACCGTATTTTTGAAATGTTTTCTATTTTTTTTATTATGTATGAAAAAATGCCTAGATTTAAAAGCTAATTTAATGAGAATTTTAAATAATATATAACTACATAGGGGTAATACATACATGGCCCCCCGTACTTATCACTTTTTAACAATTTAACACTTCAACTTATAGTTTTGCCATTTTGACACCTGAACTTGGCTAAAATGCAATTTTAAAACCCCCTGTCAGCATACATGGCATAGAATAACGAATCAACATGTGTCATATCATAAGAGTTTGACTGGTCAAAAACTACAAGCAGAGGTGTCAAACTGATAAAAAGTGACAAGTACAGGGGGTGGTTGATGCATTATGTCATCATATTAGTGCAAATTAGTGCATTTTAGCCAAGTTCATGTGTCAAAAGGACAAAACTATAAGTTAAGGTGTCAAACTGACAAAAAGTGACAAGTACAGGGGGCCATGTATGTATTATGCCTAACTACATATTATTTGAAATCCTTATATTTAAAATTTAATATTTGAAATCTAGAATTGCAAATCAAATGCTTGCATTCAAATACAACCTAAATTTTTTTTTAGAATTTGATTTAGTAATAACCAACTCCACAAAATTAAGAAATTAAATTAAAAATAAATTACATAAAGTGTTCATTTGCCTAAAATGATAATGTTAACAAGTCCACAGGCGTGTTGGTCAATGCACACACTATGGATTTATAAATAAGTTGAGCCCATGTAAAACAAAACCAATTGGCTTATGTTCAGGTCTAATCTACACCACTTATAAGCCCTTTATTGCTTTGCACATTTCCAATGTGGGATTTATTCTCCAACACTCCCTCTCAAGTGTAACTGGGCCTGGACCAGTTACACTTGCCAAACTCAAATAGGCCGCACCCAACAATTCACATGGATCGTATCAAACTCAAACAAACCGCACCCAATGACTTAAATGGGGTCACGAATGGGCCGCATCAACTCCAGGTCTTAAATACAAGCCCAGGATCATCGCTCTGATACTAGGTTAATAAGTCCACGGGCTTCGAGAGTGTTAGTCCATGCACACACTGTGGACTTATAAATGGGGTTAAGTCCATGTAACACAAAACCAATTGGCTTATGTTAAGGTCCAATCAACACCACTTATAAGTTTTTTATTGCTTTGCACATTTCCAATGTGGGATTTATTCTACAATAAATTAAAAAAAGAACGATAACAAAAGAAGAAAACTTAGTAGACAAGAAATGGGATATCAAAAAAGCATAATAAATGGAAGGCAATACAAGGTGTGCATGTGCAATCTATATATAATGAGAGCATCGTGGATAAACATAAATGCAAGGAGAAACTTTTGGTGCTGCCAAAATGTAGATTGCAATAGGTAATTTAAGTTGGTTGAAACTCAATTATGTGATAGAGCAAGAAGGATTATTTATGGGTTGTTGAATAGTAAAACGAGGATAGTAATTACAATGAAAAGGAGCAAAGCCAGAGGAAAACAATTGTGGGTGTCAATGTTTATGTTAGTTCGTTTGATAATTTTTCTACAAATAATACAATTTTCTGATTATGTTAGGATGATGTAAGGTGTTAAATATAAACTATTAGTATGTTCAAAGATGTAATGAATTTGCATCTTTACTAATGAAGTGATTTTAGGTAAATTTTTGGAATATCCTATAATTTTATCTTTATCAAAGAAGTGATTTTTAATTTGAAAAAAAAGTTATGTAAATCCTTATGGATGATGTATGTGATAAAAAATTTGCATTTCTTTTATTTTACCATAATGCAATTTCATTTGTCATGTAATTAAGTATATTATCATTGTAATTCTGAAAATATTAAGTCTTTAATCTGTTTAGATATGGATTTTGTGTGTTATCATATTGTATCTGAATTTATAGCTTATTTATTTTTGGATTTTATGACTTCACTACAATTTTGATTTTTAACAATTTTTATTGTATCAAAGTATCTTATTGATTTTGTTCTTTTATTAATAATATGCATTTAATGTATTTTTATTAAACAACCATTCAGTATTCTTGAGTAGTAATTAGATTGAGAATATCAAGGTTTATTGAATTTGTTGAAGGATGTTTGTCAAGTTGTCATTTAGCTGAAGTATGAGAGATGATAGGATTACAAGCTTCCCATTTGTATAACCTCCTTTCCTTTCAATTGTCCTTTATATGCATGAATGAGCTTTGTGTTTAATTTGCTAGTAATTTGATGCCTGTAAAGTGTGAGGGTTACTATGGTATTAGGTTATTTTTTACTCTCTATAGTTATTAATAGGAGTAATGCTCCTAGATGCTTATTTGAATAAGAGATTGGCCTTTTTTTTTCTCTAGATTTGGCACTTGTGTGCTAGTGACAGGACAAATAGTTGAAACTTGGCATGGGGAAAATTTTTATATGTTGTAAAAAGTTTCCATGTTGGCACAAGAATTAATCAAGAAATTAAATTTTTTACGTTGCAAAATTCTATATATATAATTCTAATTTTTGTTTTTTTTTTTTTGCAGGTAAGGCATGGAAAAATTGTTCAAATGGTGTTGCAAATTTTATATTTTATAGTTTGTAAACTTAAATATAATATAATATTGTGGATTTTTATTGGCTTTTTTAAATGTTGGATTTCTATTAGTAATATGTGATTTTTTAATATATGTTATATGTACTTAATTTGGACTTTTATGAACTGAATTACTGAAAAAACTTTTATTTTGTTTTAATATTTATATAATATGTGATTTTAATATAGATACTAAATTAATGAATTATAAAAACAAAAATAAGTGAAAAATATGAAAATTAATGATAAATTTTTCCAAAGAAAATTTTGAAAGTTTAAGCCCATGTGCATGTAGCCCACAAACCGAATACACTGAAAATTGAACCGAAAAATTCAGTTTGAAATAGGTTCGATTTTTCTTATATTTCGGTCGGTTCAATTTTACATCCTTGAATTTCAGTTAATTCAGTTCGGATAGAAAAATACATTAAAACTGACCAAATGCATACCCCTATATATTGCGTATTTCGATTGACATTACCTGATACTCCAGAGGTTATATGGCACATTTCGATTGACCTTGCCTAACACCCTAAAAATTATATGGCACATTTTGATTAACCTTACTTGATACCCCAAAGGCTATATGACACATTTCAGTTGACCTTACATGATGCCCTAGAGGCTACAGAACATCTTTATTGCAGTTTTCATCAAAATTCCACCTCTCAAATTGTACCCCAAAGTTGACGGTGCAACAAACAAAACCCTTTGATTGATAGAATCAAAATTCCACCTCTTTGGTTGTACCCTGAGGTCGATAGTACAGAAAATGAAACCTTCCCACTTCTTGGGTTGTACCCTGAGGTTGATAGTATAAAAAATAGAACTGTTAGTCGAGCGATACAAAATCCCACCTCTGGGGTTGTACCCAAAGGTTAACAATGCAGTAAACAGAATCCTTTGATTAATAAAAGCAAAATCCCACCTCTTGGGTTGTACCCGAGGTCAGTGGTGCACAAAATAAAACCCCTTTGATCGATAGAATCAAAATTCCACCTCTCAGGTTGTACCTTAAGGTCGACGAGGTAGAAAATAAAACTCTCTAATCAATAGAATCAGAATTCCACCTCTCAGATTGTATCCTAAGGCGATGGTGCTAAAAATAGAACCCTCTGATTGATAGAATTAGAATCCTACCTCTCGGGTTGTATCTTGAGGCTAACGGTGTATAAAATAGAACCCTCTAATTGACAAAATTAGAATTTCACCTTTCAGGATGTACTTTGAGGCTAATGGCGCAGGAAATAGAACCCTTTTATTGATAGAATCAGAATTTCACTTCTCGGGCTATACCCCAAGGTTGATGGTACAGAAAATAAAACTTTCTTATTGATAGAATCAGAATTTTACCTATTAGGTTGTACCACGAGGCTAACGATGTAGAAAATAGATTTTTATGATTGTTACAATCAGAATTTCATCTCTCGAGGTTATGCCCCGAGGCTAGTGATGTAGAGGCAGAGCCTCTGATTATTTTCATCAAAATCATTTTTGGACATTTGGCTCAAAAAATCTTCTCTCAGACATCTTGCTCTGAAAATTTGTATCCTTTTGGTTGTTCGCAAGGTAAATTGTAGCAGAGTTTACCAAACTTTTCACTAAATTTCATTTATGTTCCATAACTTTATTTTGTATTTTTTTTGTTACAAGAAATTGATTTTAATTACACAAAGAAGTCACCCAAAATAATTCCACCTAATTTAGATGACGTGGCACACTGAAGTTGCCATATTATAATTCAACTCACTAAAAATTTTCATATCACACTACCACGTCACTTTCTATGAGACTATTAATCATAATTTTATATGGTTGAATGTAAAAAAATAAAGAAGGTGACATGACAGTATGACATTGTAATTTTTGTTGAGCTGAACTATAATATGGAAATTCTGGTATGTCACATCCTCTAAATTAGGCAGAATTCTTTTGAGTGACTTTTATATGCAATTAAAATCAATTGTAGCCAAAAAGATACAAAATAAAATTATGGAACCAAAATAAAATTCAATGTAAAGTTTGGTAACGTCTTATGCAATTAACCCGTTGTTTATATCTATGCTTTTTCATAAATCTTATTACATTGCTTGCCTTTCGATTTTTGAAAAAGCATGGGGCAAATTGTTGACACTCAGTTTTGGCCCACCTTAAACCAAGAAAAAACCTAATGATAAAAAATCCAAATAAGAATGAGCTCACCTAAGTAATAGCCTAAAAAACAACTCAAACCCAACTTTCTCTTCAAATGGGCTTTTAGTCCAAAAGAAAAAAATAAGTTTTTAAATTTGTTATTGTTAGTTTTTTAGAGTTTAACGAGAGGAAGATAGAGGTGATTTTTTAGAGTTGGCAGAGAAGTGGAGGGGAAGTTAGAGAGAAAAAGGAGGAAAAAGAGGGAAGTGGGGAGATTCGAAGGTGATAAAAAAAAGAGAGAGAAAAGAAAAAAATAGAGGAAAAAAGAGAAAGGGAAGGGTGTATAGACGATGGGGTTTAGCGCTTTCCCAAGTTTCTTGCAACCGCGACACTGTTTGAGCTCAGGGCTCTAGAAAACACACTAGCCATTGTCACAAAGACATGGCGTGGAGATGTGGAGTCACCACCTAGGGTAATAACTGGGACAAATTGATGAGTGGTGGTAACTCGATTCTCTAAACAAGTTGC
Organism: Mallotus japonicus; assembly: GCA_949634005.1. Classification (NCBI taxonomy): domain Eukaryota; kingdom Viridiplantae; phylum Streptophyta; class Magnoliopsida; order Malpighiales; family Euphorbiaceae; genus Mallotus; species Mallotus japonicus. Next base: position 10,616 of record CATIWK010400620.1, read on the forward strand.
ACCACAACCAGGAGTTCTGGATACGGAATACCAACTTCTCTAGTCTTGTGTTTATTAGAATTAATTTATGAATTACTATCTTATCCTCTAATTATATGCAATTTCATATAAACCCTAATCAAACATCCATAAATCCTAAAGGCAACTAATCATGAAAAAGCATATAAGAAATGCATTCATACAAAGTACATCAACCCTAGGTTAGTCTAATCTACATATTTTAATTAAAGTGAGCTAAATTTACATATTATGAAAGCTTAAATTAATGGGCCTAACTTTACAAATTTTAAATCTAAATGGTCTTAATTCTACAAATTATGAAAAAAAAGCTTAATTAATGAGCTAAGTCTAAATTAATT
>CATIWK010400635.1:0-16043 GCA_949634005.1 Mallotus japonicus
TTTAAACTCAAATAACCTCAATTATCAACTAAAACATCAATTAAACAACCTAATAAATCAAATAAAACAACTAACAACTAACCTAACCTAAACCAAAAATTAAACAGCTAAATTACCAAAATTAACTAACCAACTAATCCAAATCAACTAACTTAAAACACAAATCAATACTCAACCCAAAAACCTAACCATAAAACCGAAATTCCAGCAAGAAATCAAGGAATAAAACTCACAAAAAAAATGTAGATTCAAGCTGCCAAGAAAAGAGAGAAAGCTCAACAACAGCTCAAGCAAAACTCAGGGAAGAACTGAGCTCGATTCTGGCGTGAAGAGAAGTAGCCTGGCTCGCCTGAGGTTGACCGGAGCTTGCTGATGAAGATGACCACTGATGTAGCTTGCGAGGAAGACAGTTTGAGCTGCAACAGAGAAGGACTCGCACGCACAAGGAACGAGCAAACAGCAGCTCGAGCGAAGAGGAAACGTGCAGCAACCAAGGAATCACACGAAGAAGACAAGCTGAAGGTAAATTGGAAGAGAAGAGAAGAACAGCAAACTAAGGAGAGAAAAGAAAAAGGAAATAGACAGCTGAAGATGGACACAGGGCACTATTCTTGCCCGAAAAAAAATATCATCTTGCTTTTCATTTCATTTTTTTTTAAAATAACAATAACTTAAATTTGTAACCACTAGTTAAAATATATAAATATATATATAAGTCATCAATACATATTATATATACACATATATATACTAAACAACACACATACAAATATATATGTATATATATATATAATAGCCAAACAAAATTTAATTAAGTTACAAATGTTAAAATAAATAGTTAAATGCCAAATAATAAATCAAGTAATTAAATAATAAGTTTTTTTTAAAACTAAATACACTTTTAAATATTAACGTTTTTAATAGAATTTCGGGTCTTAACAATGTAAAAGATCAGAATTCAGGAAAATAGTATAAAGCATAAATTTTGACAAAATTTTGCAATTGGGCAAATCATTAGGCCTATTGAAAGTGTATTTTAAAGTACCTAAATGAACAATAAAGGCCTTAAGGCCTTGAAAAATGAACAATTATGCCAAGTTTTGCACTAAAATTAAAAGCAAGAAATTGTGCTAAAGAGTGGTAACAATCTCCATTTGGCTATCATTTAAAAAAATTGACTTAAGGAAATAATGCTCGAGTGAGGTGGAAAGCAAAGTAAGTATTAGAGCCAAGACATGTGAAAAAAATAGCCAAGGAATTAATTGAGCTCATCAAAATTTTGCTAAAAATATTTTGTAACACTTTAAAGCAACATTATGTGCCATAGAGTTGATGTTTAATAAGAGCTAGGCTTGGCATAAAAGAAATATTTGACATCATGAAAGTTTGCCAAAAGGATCAAGGTGGAGACAAATTTTGGTGTAAATTGCCAAAGAACAAAAGCAAGAATTAGTTTTCTAAGGCAAGACATGCATTTTATTTTGGATCTAAGAGCTAAAATTACAACTAAGCTAGAGAGTTTTTTTGGTTTATTAAACTATAAATCATGTTTGTTTTTCACATTATTATTTTGGCACTTCATGCTAAAATAAATTCCAAAGCTATTAAAATGCTTAATTTCAATTGACATATGCACAAAAATTTTGCACAAAAATTAGCTTGGTAATACAACCGAAAAAATTATTTATATTTTATTCGGCTAAAATTTAAATAAACTCACAAAGAACAAAGCTTGGGTGAACCTAGCACTCCTAAATATCTTGGCTAGAATAAGAGAGCCCTAAGCAAAATTATGGCCATTCTTATGGAGAAATTAATAAATTTAAGAGCATTAGATACAAGAATATTCAAAACTTTTTAAGATGCTTTATTAAATAACCATGGGAACATGCACTTTTCTTTCAAGGCCATCAAGTTGAAGTTTGAATTTTAATTCATCAATAACAATTAGCTGAATATTAATTTGTTTGGCTAGGATAAAGCAAAGCATAGCCATTTACTTCAAGTTCACTAGCAAAGTGGTTAAATTAGAGCATCTAGATAATTATGAATGAATTCTTGTTTTACCAAAACAAGGACATGCTTGATTTTTAAGATCACAGAGTAGCCAAGTTCCATGCCATTAGATCACGGTTTAAAAAGCCAAAATAAGCTAAAAATAAATTGAAATTTTGGCTAAAAGGAAGCAAGTGCATAAAGTGCCAAGACCACCAAACAAAGTGCCAAATTAATTTTAGGGTAAAAGCTTATTAAAACTTGCAAATTTCATATTTTTTGGCTCATTATTAACATCAAGCACAAATTCCACAAGACAAGCTTGCATTATATCAAGAATAAGGTACAATATTCCAACATAATAAATTGGCAATCATAAGAAAATAAAAAGCCGAAAAAATTAAATGCATAAAATTTTCAGCTAAAGAGCAAGATAATATGTCTAAAATGCCAATTAAAGTTTTTGAGACAAAGCCGGTTAGAGCATTCAACTTTTTTGGTTAAACAAGAATTTAGCCACCAAATGCACAAGCAAAATTACATTTTCTCAAAAAAATGTGCAAGCAAATGAGAAAGTAATTTAGAGAATATTAGCTGAAATACATTTAAATTAACATATGAATTTTTTTGGCTAAAGTCAAATGCATCAAATGATAATCAAAATAAGTAGAACAATGCTGAATTAAACACTTAATTTTTTCAGCTAATCATCAAGTCTACAAGCAATTTTCAAGCAAAATTATTCTTTCAAGAACAAAAAAGCATCAAGAGCAACAATAAGCTTCAAGACATATGAAAATTCACATAAAAAATCACCATCCATCTCAAGCTTGTTCCCAAAAGAAAACAAATCCACTTGAAATTAAACAAAGGAAATTAAAATACCTCTTTTCCTAGAATATGTTTTAAGTGCAAATTTGCCTTGGGAAAATGGGTTGAAATTGATCAATTTAGTGGCAAAGTGTGCAAAACTAATGGGCAAGGTAGGTCCAATAGCCGCTTGATGAAAAGGAACGACGATGGAAGGAGAAGGTGTTGTTGCTTGGCCCAGAGTGGTGTAAGGATCACGAGAGGAGGCAAAGGCGCTATGCAGGTCTACTCATGTGAAGGCTACCGAAGATGGGCTAGGGCCAAATAGCCTTGTGCTGGCCGGCGACGATGCTGGGAGAAGCAACGTCGTTACTTGTGATGAGACAGCGACAATAAGCTACTATCTTGCACGATTGGGTAGCAGCGTCTCGCTGCTTAGTGAGACTAGTTGGTGATGACGGGATGGCAACTTCAGTGGCTTGGGTGGTGATATCCAATGAAGGGAAAATAGAGACTTGATTGAAGGTGAGAGCAAAGTGAAAGGAAAGAAAATAAGAAGACATGAAAAATAAGAAGGGAAGAGAATTTTTGGAGAAAAATAAATTTAGGGATTTTAGGTGTATGGTTACGAAGAGAATTTGAAGAGATTAAATTGGGAATAAGGGTTTTTGAATAATTAAGAGATTGAGTATTTGAATTTTGAAAAATAATTTGGTGAAGTAGACAAGGATTGAGAGGAGTTTAATGTAGAAACACTGAAATTATCTTAGGCAGTTGAATAAATTAATGAGCAATTAATTGATTGATTCTCATTAATTTCTTTAAAATTTGACTTTGAATGTTTTGTTAGGCAAGAAAAAGAACTTGGTTGAGCTTGAAAGCTTGGGGAAGTACATGGAATTGTATTATATTTTGATGTCCATTTTTGTTGCCCTGACAGAAATTGTTAATGTCTGTACTGGGCTTGTCTTTGGTGATACTATTCAGCGTTGTTTTGCTTGTAAATTGGATCGAGTACCTTCCAATAGTACTCATCAAGTTCACCAAATTTTACCTTTGCTAGAGAAAGAGAAAAATAAACAACTAAGGAAATGAAAGTGGCGACAAAGAATAAATAAACATGGGCTTTTATTTGCATGTGAATTAGCTTTGGGCTTGACCAAAGCTAATTACATGCGAGGGGCATTGTTTAAGCCCATATTTAATTTTAGACTAAACTTATGTTGAGCCCATTAATTTTAATTTTATTAAATTCCAAAACCCAAATTAATTCAGAAGCCTAGCTCATAAAGTACTACTTAGTGACTAAGGTGGCGAAAAATTCTGGAGATAAAGACGATTCTTCAAAGATAGCTTGGGGAAGTGAATCACATAGTAGAGTTACACATATTTATTTCTTTAGGAACGAAAATTTTTTGGATCGAGAAATTTGGAGAAATAAATTTTGTGATTATAAATAAGGATACAAAAATCATGGAGGGACATGGATCATCATCTATCAACAACCAATCATCATAAATCACTGTCAAAGCTCAGTTTACTTTTCCTTTAGCTATTCCAGCTCTTGAAACTTGTAATTATTCTTCAGTGCAAAGTTTTTATTTTCAATATCCAGTGAAATTTTATTTCTCAATTACCATTTAAATTTACAAAGTTTTGTTGAAATTCAAGCAAATTGTGATAAAAGGCACTTGAAAATCCTTTTCTTTTGATAGAAGTCAAATATTTTAATTTTAGGAATATCTCCTCTAGCATGCTCAAAACCAAGCCAAACTTAGTTCACCTGAAAATTTACCAACACATATATAATTTTAAAAATAAAATTAATTTATAAGTAAATTAAAATTCAAAATCAAAACTACTAAAATTATTGGTGAATAACTAAATTGATATATTAATATAATATATTATTAATTCTTAAGTTTTACAAGTTATAACTAAATTATATTTTATATATAATTTTTAAAATTAATTTTTAATTAAAAATTTGTAGTTTACTAAAATAGGGATTAATTTGTAAACTATTTAAAATATTAGGAAGTTATTTGTAAATGTTTAGAGGATATTTTGTTAATTTGTCAAAAAGTAAGGAGTTCAGTGTAATCTTTAGAGGCCTATTTTGTCTTTCTTTTAAAGTTCAGTGTTAAATTGATCCCAAAAAAAATGTATAAAAGGGCTAATTTGATCCTGAGCGAGTTCAGGGCCAAATTGAGCGTTATTGCAAAAAGAAAAATCAAGTTACTACTCTCTCTTTACAGCTTTACAACCATTGATGGTGTCAGGTGGGTTTTTAAAACCCTCTCAGCGTCATTTTCAAAAGAACAAAAATTCCGTCAAGTTCCACTCCTCCAAAGCCAAATGCGAAATGCTCCCAGGCAATTATCTCCAGTGCCTCTTTTTTGCGACCATATGCTGGAAGGCGGCAGGTATTGGTGTAAACTGGGGAACGACGGCGTCGCATCCGCTTCCACCGCATAAGGTGGTTGAGCTATTGAAAGCAAACAACATATCCAAAGTGAAACTATTCGATGCTGACCCACTTGTACTACAAGCTCTTTCTGGGTCCAAGATCAGTGTCACTGTTGGCATTCCCAATTCCATGCTTAAAACCTTCAACTCCTCCAAGAAAGCTGCAGATAGTTGGGTTCATGATAATGTCACTCGCTACTTTTCTACGGGCAACGCTGGTGTCCAAATCGAGTATGTTCTTTTTTTTTTTTTTTGGTTCTTAAATTTCTTTTTTCTTGTGCCTTTTCATGTCTTATGATTTTTAATATATGCGCTTAAGCTTCAGCATTAGATTGAGTGGAGTGGGTCTTCAATAATTGTTTTCCATATCGTGTGTAAAATCAACTTCTAAGAATTGATACTACAATTTTGGGCACATATATGCGAAAAAAGAATCTTTTTTTCACCGGTCTGGAGTTTAGAATCATTATGGATAATAACTTTCTTAGCTCACTAAATTCATTTTGTTTCTTTAATCAGATTAATTAGAATGGCCCAAGAAAATTAATTTGGCTATGAAATAGGTGTAAAAGTTGTGATTTTTCTGCTGGCCATTTGCATTGTCAAAACTGCTTTACGTTCACCAACAGCTGAACAGCAGTTAATAAAATAGATGGGTAGAAAAATTACGTTCATTGTGTGCCTTTTTGATACCTTTAGTGGCATTTTACGGTTTCTAATGAACATTTCTTTTAATATTTTTGAGTTTAGTTGTCTTTCTTATCAAAATTATTAGCATGTACTAGCAAAAGCTTTATGCTCTGATATATATGCTACTGCTGTTTGTTAATACTCCCACATTTCCTACATCGCTGATAAATCAGAATGTAGTATATCTGAAATCATGCAGCCTTTTAATTTTTTCTTGCCGTGGCTTTTGTTTAATTTTTGTTTAAAAGAGTATCACACACTATTTATTCTGTAACAGCTGAGCATGCTATTGCTGTGCATTCTGCAATATGCATACTATTTATATGTTGTGGTTCCAATGGGGATGATTGCAGTCAATATGACTGAGCTTCATATATGGTCTTATGCTGGTTTCACAATAATCAGTAGATTACACATTGTATAATTTGTCCTAGGAAGCACAGACAAGCTTGTTCTGCTGTTGTTTTCTGCTTTGACATAAATTATGTATTTTGCTTTGAGCGTAGTTTGATTCTGTCCAATGCATGTCTGGGCTATTATTATTTTTTTGTTACAAAAACTTTTGAAATTTTGTATGTGATAGGACATGTATGCCTTTACATAATAAGCGGCTGTTACAGGGTGTCTTGTTTAATAATTATTAAGGCCCCTTATGCTTGAATGTGACACCAGGAGTATATTACTGAAGTAGCACACAATTTGGTATTTCATGGGTAACTATTTATTCTAATCAGCTGGAGAAAAAGAGAATAATTATTAAAGCATACCTCAAACATAGACAGAACAAATTGACATGCTTCGTTTTTATTTCCCAGGAATTATTGAGTGATATGTATATTACCTATAGCACTAACATGATAATACTGTATTAGCAACCGAATGAACTCCAAAAAAATGCTTATATTTAGCTCATAGCTTCTGCATTTTGTACAATATAATGTAGATTATAGTGCATGCTTAATTTCCTTTGTGTATAAATCCGCACATGTATGATTACATTCTTTGTGAGACAATTCTCTGCTGTGTTGCATCCTGAAATTTTAGTTCTATGCCTAACCATGCATCATAGTTTATAACAGAATTATGCTATTTAGCTTTAAGAATTGACATCAAGCAGCAAGTTGCTTATTAGTGATTATGCTATGTAGTGTCGTTGTATCTGCGACCATCATTTCTGTTTTCATAAATCATTGTTTATCCATAAGGATATTAGTTGTTGAGAGAGTTCTTGTATGAGATTTCAAATTTAAATGCCTTGATGGCTAGACCCATTGTAAAGAGCCAGTTGTTTGATTTCTGTATGCTTTGAACTGGCTCGTTATAGGTATGTTGCTGTTGGAGATGAGCCATTTCACCAAAGCAATGATGAGCAGTTCCATCCCTTTGTCCTTGGGGCGGCCATCAACATCCAAACAGCATTGAGCAGAGCAAACTTGGCTAGCCAGGTTAAAGTTGTTGTTCCATGCAGTTATGACACCTTCCAGTCAGAATCTGGCCTACCCTCTAAAGGACACTTCAGGCCTGACCTTAATAAAACCATGATTGAGCTCCTCACATTTCTCAAAAGGCATCAGTCACCATTCTTTGTGGCCATCTCCCCATTTGTTACCTTCCATCAAAATAATAACATATCGCTTAATTTTGCTCTCTTCAAAGAACCCACACACCCTCGTATTGACAAGCACAGAACTTATAAAAACAGCTTTGACCTAAGCTATGATATTCTGGCCACTGCATTATCTACCGCTGGATTTCCTGATATGAGCATTGTTATTTCAAAGATAGGATGGCCTACAGATGGAGCAGCCAATGCCACTGCATCTGTGGCAGAGACCTTTATGAAAGGACTGATGGAACATCTTCATAGCAAGTTGGGAACCCCACTTAGACCTCGGAATCCACCAACAGACACATACATATTTAGCCTTCTAGATGAGGATCAAAGAAGCATAGCCACTGGGAATTTTGAGAGGCACTGGGGATTGTTTACTTTTGATGGCCAAGCCAAATATGACATTGACTTTGGCCAGGGTTTAAAGAATCCTATGAATGCACAAAATGTTGAATATCTTCCCTCTAAGTGGTGTGTTGTAAACAACAACCAAGATTTGTCCAATGCAACTGCAAGTGCATTGGATGCATGCTCAGTTGCTGACTGCAGTGCACTCTCTCCTGGTGGATCATGTTTCAGTATCAGCTGGCCTGGAAATATATCATATGCATTTAATAGCTATTATCAGCAGCATGACCAAAGGTCAGAGAGCTGTGATTTTGGGGGATTAGGATTGATCACAACTGTTAATCCATCAGCTGGGAGCTGTAGATTTTCTGTTCAGATTCAAGCTTCTCATACACACTCTTTATCTGGGACTAATTTTTACCTATGGATGGCCTTGTTAATGGTAAATGTGTATTTCTTTTTTACTTCTACCTGCTAACAGGTGGATATTTTGGCCTTTTTTTGCATCTCTTTGTTCGCTTCTGGATTGTTGTGGTGTAGTGAGTGGTGTTGTATAACATTCGAAATTGTACCTAGAGCATCATCCTGTTTTTCCTTGTATGAAACTTTAGCATCTTATAGTTTTTCTTTTGCAGGCAATAAGTAGGAAAATGATATTGAGAGTCCACTTTTATGTCAAAATTTTGCAATTCTGTCCGGTTTTTTTTTTTTTTTTTTTAATAATGTTATTGATGAGGATATCCAAGTAAAACATGAATTAATTCTTGGTTAAGAAGCTACATCACTTTTGTTAACAAAAAGTTCTCATTGATCTTCTCTGTTAAAAAGAAAAAAAAAATCATACGAAAGGCTGCACTCCCATTTTGCTTCTAAATAATTAGATGTTTAGCCATTAATGGAATTTTTTATTTATTTATTTATTTTTTTTTTTTTGTGAGAGGAAAAAAAAAATGCACTTCTGCAGGCCTTAGCAATTGATGATAGCAAAATAGCACATTTTCATGTATTGTGGAATTTCCTCTCCATAGCGTCCCATCTGTAACTATTTGAAAATTTGTTGAAAGTCTATAATTTATAATCTTGATATATTTGACTATGAGATTTAATTACAATTTCATGGTTTTATAAATAAGAATGACGTCTAATTATTATCCATACTCAAGTAATAAAAACATTGTAGCCTTTAAAATTTTTGAGGTCGTGAATGTTGGTTATTGATGATATGAAGTTTATGAATCAATATATAAGCAATAATATTAACTAACTTCTCCAGTGTTTTTATAAGGATTTTTCTTTTTTATCACTAGTAATTTATTTAAATAATTATTTGTTATAGAATAATTCTAATATATATATATATTTTTAGTCCGCGCTTATGTAAAAATAAATCTACCATGTATATTAAAAATATATGTACTCCTAATAAAAAAAATAACTAAATAAAATAATTATAATGAGTTTTAAGTGCTCACTTTTATAAATATTTGATTAATTTATAATTTATTAAAATTATAATATTTATTTTAAAATAATTTTAAAATATATATTATTTGTAATATGTGCAAAGCGCGAATTGATAACTAGTTTATATATATTAAACTTTGAGCTCCAAAGTCAATAAGTTAAAAATTTGACAAGTGTCTCTGCTTATAATTTAACCTTCACCCCTAAAAGATTATATTTTGAATTATTAAAATTCACAATATTTTTCTATAAAAAATATAATAATCTTATTTTAAAATATACATGTTTTATTTTATATAAAGCACTCTATTTCTATTACATCTAAAATATTACTCTTTCTTTCCATGAAAAATTATATCTTTTATTTTAACTAGAACACCATTTTTTCAACTATTTTCTATTTTTATTTTTTTTATTTATTTAATTATTATAATTGCTATGCATATTAAAAATATATATATGTAATCTTAATTAATAAAAAAATAAAATATAATTATTCCACTAACGTTTTAAGTTATCATTTTTATATTTAATTAAATTATAGTTTTAATTTATTAAAATTATTTAATTAGTTATTTTAAAATATGTATATTATTTGCAATCCGCGCATAATGCGGATTCACGACTAGTTAATGTATAAATAGGCATAATACATTTGCAGCCCCTTATATTTGATATAATTTGTCAGTTTGACACCTTAATCTACAGTTTTGCCATTTCAACACTTAAACTTGTCTAAAATGCACTAATTTGTGCTAATCTGACAACACAATGCATCTACCGCTACTATACTTGTCACTTTTTGTCAATTTAATATCTCTACATGCAATTTTAGGTCGCTCAAACCCTTAAAATTTGGCACGTGCTAATTTGCTAATCCATGCCATGTGTGCTGACAGGGATTTAAAAATTATATTTTAGGTGAGTTCAGATGTTAAAATGACAAAACTATAAGTTCAGATGTCAAACTGACAAAAAGTGATAATTACATAAGATTATGGATGTATTATGCCATATAAATATATATACACTCACAATACTAGAAATATATCAGTTATGAGGATGAAGCAAAAAATGTAAAAATACTAAATTTGAGGCCACTTAGATTCAAAAATTAGGTCTATTTGTTAGCTTCGACGCGCTCAATACCATCAGACCACTAAGGTTATTTGTTAATTTTTTTCAATTTTTTTTTAAATTATGTATATCCCACTTAAACTGCGATTTGGTTTAGATTTGAACTCTCTTTATAATGTCGGTTCAGTTCATTTTGACTATTATCTGATGCTCACCCCTATGACTACTAGCAAGAGGGTCATGTGTTTGATCATCACCATATAGAGGTAAGTTAATGCACACTATGCACATCATTTGTTTGCCACTTGTGCTCCATGTGATGCATAGTCTACTACTACTACTAGAGATCGTCGAGCTACTTGGAAACATACTTTCACTCCTCCTTCCACTCCTTACACTCTAGCTCCAGCTTATAGAAGGCCATTTGACAACACTCCTCTGTAAGCTACTGCTACATAAGTTCAAGGACGTGCTCCTTAGATGGTGCAAAGGATGTTAATTTTAATAAAAAAAATTACTAATTTTAGTCTGAAAATTAAAAAAAAAATTAAAATAAAATAAAATAGTAAAGCGAATAATTAAAATTTGCTCTACTTGTCTGACACTTATCCCATATTACAAATGTTGGCTTTGTCTTCCACATTATGTTGCAATAAATTGTCTTCTAATATTGCATATCAAATAGAGACCACCATCACTTTTAGATCTCGCCCTCCTCATACTTTGGCCTAATGTACTTCTTCTACAATGTGTTAAGGAAGTGGATATATATTAGGCTTTAAGACGTGATATAATCACTATCTTTTAAGTGTTTATAGCCCCCACTATATAATTGCTTTAGGTTTTTTATGGCAAAAAACTTTCAGGATACAACAAAATCTAAAAACTTAGATAGCAAAAACTCTAAAGTTGTTTCAAGAACTTGTCAACAAAATATATAATAAATGCAAGAGAAAAGAATAAAAGAAGTTAATCAGCAATCATTTTAATGTGCAAGGATGTGTATTTATAAGGTTATGTGTATCTTTTAATTTAAGACACAGTCATTCAATGAAAGGTCAAACCATTCATTGAATGGTTACAACTCAAAAACAGCCTGTTCATATATTTTTCAAAACACACCCCAGGACACGATCGTGTCTCAAGCCGTGTCTATCAATACACCCTATAGCATACCCATGCTTATCTCTGGAAGCATGAAACCCATCGAATACGATTTGGAACACACATGTGCTTTAAACATTGTTAGCTTCTGGATGAAATACTTGTTTGACACTGTTTGGAACATGCCCGTGCTTCTAACCGTGTCGTCCACTACCAAATAACGCATTTTACATCAAATACACTCAACACGGTCGTGCACACGCCTGTGTTGCTCTCTAACATGTTTTAACACTTATTTTTCATTAAAACAAAGTGAGATACAAATTTCTCTTGTATTTATATACTTTATACTTAAAACTACATTGAATTACTTCAACAGTCCCCCATTTAGTTTGTAGTTCAAAGTATTAAATCAAGTTGCACGCATAGTAATAGTATTTTTTTTATTTAAACTATTACTTAGTGTAAACATTTCAAGTCCCTAATGAAATCAAAACAAGGCATACTTCGTAAACCAAAACAAATGTTAATGGTAATTAAGCCTTAAACCATAATTTCTTAATATTAGAAATGGAAACATCATATACGTGAAACTATTTAATTTCTTTTATAGGTTTATAAAATTATAGCACTGATATGGCCTTGTCCTATAATCCTGAATTCATAAACATTTACAAAGTTTACTACTTTGTTGAAGCGATACCACTTCCTATGTTCATATAGGTGAAGTTCCTTTGATTTTAATCCTTGATCTGTAAATATTTAAACTTTGAACTTCATTAAGAGTAAAGTCACTCATCATCCTCTTAATAATTAAGTACTAAGTTATTAAAATCATTAGTACTACTTAATATCACTTAGCAATTAACTTGTTATTACCTATTAAACTTCTTTTTTAGTGGTAGTGCTGATATGAAGTTGGGTTCCCATTAATTGATAAGCTTAGTTAAAAGGTCTTATTCCCATTCAAGCAGAAGTACTTTTAACCATATCTCTCGAGAGCCCTTTTGTAAATGGATCTACCAAGTTTTTATAAGACTTTACATACATTATATTAATAATACCATCACACATTAATTGCCTTATAAACTCATGTTTTAAGCTTATATGTCTAGACTTTCCATTGTATAACTTACTAAAAGCTTTAGATATAGTTTCTTAGGTATCATAGTATAAGAAATTTGTTGCCATTGGTTATGGCCATAACTTTATATCTAATAGTAAATTTCTCGGTCAATCCGCCTCCTTACCTACAGCTGCTAAAGCTATAAATTTAGATTCTATCATCGAATGAGTAATACATGACTATTTCTTTACTGCTCAAGAAACAGTGCCACCACCAAATGTAAAAATCCAACCAGAGGTAGATTTATTATCACTTGTACTAGTTATCCAACTAGCATCAAATATCCTTCTAAAACGGCTAGAAAGCTATCATAGAACAATCCAAGATTTATAGTTTTCTTTAAATATCCAAGTACCCCTGCTATTGCTTTCCAATGATCACCACTAGAATTACTAATAAATCTTGATAATTTATAAATGACAAAAGAAATATCAGGCCTTGTATGCATACATTAAGCTATATATAGCACTAGTATATTCAATTTGTGTTATTGTTCTACCAGTATTCACAATGAGCTTAGATGAAACATCACAAGGGGTATTTGCATCTTTGATGTTTAAGTGACTAAACTTATTCAAAATTTTGTCAATATAATTGTTAGTATCGATGTGCCCTAGTGCCATTTTGTAATGCATAATGACGTTGTAAATTATCCCTATGGCAATAAAATATTCATTTTAAATAAAGTGTTTGTTTATTTGAGTATTTACCCTTTAGCATTATGTTAAATAAATTTATTATCAAGAGTTGATAATATGAGCTAAAAATTTATTTAGTACATATGCTATAAATTGCTCATAGTCGAATAATTAATATTTGGGTAATATTAATTAGACTATCACCTCTGTTTATTTTCCTTGATTAGTATGTGATGCTACTAGTGGGAGGTAGTGAGTCTCATGCTACTTGATATGAGATATCAGGATAGACATATGGATACTCATGTGATGGGTGGATCAAACAGTGACGTTAGATTTGTGATCGTAAGGATATTCACTTATAATCAACAATCGCAGTCTAGGTCATGATGGTGTATACAGTCCTTTGACCTAAGGTAACACAGTCATCTACATTTAAGTGGTTAGAGTTTGTTACCGCTTACATACTTATGTTAATCATACATGGGTATATGGCGTGTGGTGGCTCTAGTCAGTTAATTGTAGGGATGTGTTTAACCAAGATGGGATTCATTGCTCGGAGTGAACTGGGATAGATCCTATGCTATCTAAATTTATTCTTAATGAATAAGTTCCTAGCCAGGATAAACATAACATAGTCTGAAAGAGTTTCAATGCTAGAAAGTGTTTCTAGTATTAGTTATGTTTTATCAAGAATAACTTAAGATGAGGTAATATGATACGGCTATTAGAGTTTGATCAAACCTTAACTCTAGGCTATATTGGGATCTTCAGATGAAGGGATTTTAGTGCACGGTAATTATGACCATAAGGGTTCGTGTGAATCAAAATATGCATTCATATATAATTGGGTAGTTGTGATATCGATGCTAGGGGTCACTCACAACTTATGAGAATTATAAATGTGTATAATTGGAATTTTTACATTTAGACTTGAAAGAGTTTCAAGTAATATCAAGAGTTGATATTATATTCTCATTGCTAATTAGACATGAAACTAGTAAGTCACACCTAAAAGAGTTTTCCAAATCACCTTTTATTAATATAATTATTGATTAAAGTGTTTAATCAATTAATTAAGATTAATATAATTGGATTTATGCTTTGAGCAATGATTCTAGCATATCATGAAATCTAATTCCACCAAGAGGATAATTATTAAATACTTGATTAATATGAGATATTAATTAAAGTATTAAATAAAGAATATATGTTGTTTCCTTATGGACTTCGATTAATGACCCAAGGTGTATGAGCCTAGGCCCAAAGATTAATCCAAGGCCCATTGACATAATCTAGGCCCATTAGTTTAATGGAATAGGCTTGAACCAAATGTTGGCCCAACTCCAAGGCCTATCAACTTAAGGCCCATTAGTTTGATGGAATGGGCTTGAACCAAGTGTTGGCCCAACCAAAAAGGCCCAAATCCATCAACTAGGCCTAATTGATTTATGGATTGGGCTTGGCCCAAAATTGGTCCAAGAGTTGGCCTAATAGCCAAGCCCAAGTCCATTAATCAATTTAAGGTCTAATTTGGCATATTAGAGATTAAATATCTCTTATGTGTATTTTGTTGACTTTGGGGGCAAATTGGTTAGTGGATTTTGTAGAGAAATATATGTGGTTTAAATACACGAGATGTGTTTAATGTATATTCATATATTTTCTACACTCATTAGATATTTACAGTACACTCTTAACTATGTCATTAGATACGAGATGTGTTTAATGTATATTCATATATGCAAGGTGGCTTCTTAATGATGATGGTGTAAGAGATATTTATATGTATATATCTAATTGACCCTAGTTCTCTATATATAAATATATCCTTAGAAGAGTTCTAAGGTGGAAAAAGTATTGCTATTCCATTAAGAGTTAGTGGAAAGTGTAGAGACAAGAGATATACCAAAAGGAAACACAACATATACCAAAAGTATACTCTTATTTCTTGCAAAAAGAATTGAGTTAGTTTAAGCTTCTTTGGGTCACAAGAGAGGTGCTTGGAACTACACTTGATCAAGGGCAAAAAAGTTAGAGGGCTTTGGTGTTTCAATTTAGAGGCCAAACATTTGGGCAGCTTAGAATTGATTCAAGAGTTGAACTAAGAGCAATCCATTATAGTAGATTACTTGTGGTCTACATCAAACACTTAGGAAATTGTAAGAATTCCTCAATTAAGATTTCCTAAGTTATGTTTATACATGTTGATGTATTATTTAGTTATGTGTTATATTGCAAAATGGATCTTGGGAGTGGAATTCTTTATGTGATGAAGGGTTATGAGAAAGTAAATTTTTTAAAATTTACTCTACTTAGGTTAGTGCTCACCACACTATTCTTAAAGCCTAAGTAGCATAACCGATTCCTTTCAATAATGAGATTGACAAAGAGCAAAAACCCCAATATGCTTTCTAACTTTGATACCCAAGATTGTATTTATCTCATTTAAATCTTTCATTTTGAATCTTGAGGATAAATACTTATTTATATCAATAACACCATCTAAATTTGTCCCAATAATAAGCATGTCATAACATAAAGATAAATAATAACTCTAAATGTTTTAGTGTAACGCCCACCTAATGCATTTGCATTTAATTACATAATATGCATATCATATAGACATGAGATGCATGAGATATGTGTGGTATTAATTTCAATGTTTATAATTAAGTCCATAAAAAAAATTAATTAGAAAGTTAAGGGA
>CATIWK010400712.1:0-11512 GCA_949634005.1 Mallotus japonicus
AAATATTAATTAAAATGATAGACCAATGGTCTTAGAAAAAATTATAAATATAAAATTAATTAAACGAATCCTAATTTCAAAGTTATAAAATTATAAATATAAAATATTAATTAAAATTAATATGCATAATGAAATTATAAAATATAAAATATTAATTAAACTTATAGACCAATGGTCTTAGAAAAAATTATAAATATAAAATATTTTGGTTGATGGGTTAGATTTAAAATGAGAGACAATAATTTAACATAACAGAAATGAAAAAAAAAAAAAAAAACTGAACTTCCTAATCATATGGGTTGTCCATAATTCTTGATTATGTTTGTTCTGAATTTTTTTGATTTTTTCTTTGAAGTTTACATATATATGTATTGCATTGAAATCTGTTGTTTGATACGTCTCATTTCATTTAAAAATGCATATATTTGTTTGATACGTCTCATTTCATTTAAAAATGCATATATTTTTTTTTTTATTGTTCGAGGTTGGAGTGACATTTTTTGTTCTCATAAAAAAAACCCATTTATTTGTGCATTATGATCAAGGGTTTTGCTTGGTTTTTTCAGAATTTAGAGTGGTGATGCGCCTTGGGCTTGAATTTAGACTACAGCTGATGAAAATTATTATCTATGGTGTGAGCTTGGAGAGTGTATTTTTTATGAGATTTAGACCAGGTAGTATGAGGGTAATTCATGTAATTCAAAGCACTGGAGCTCTGTGATAAAACAACATTACCTTTTAAAAAAACTTTTGAATGGGTGGTGAACAGTATCATTATCATTTTCCTTGTATGATGGAGTGGTGAATTCATCAAAATTTGGTGATATTGCCTCATTTTAAATCTAATCCATCAACCAAAACTTATATAAAAAGTTTATTTTCCAATTTAAAATGAGAGACAATAATTTAACACAACATAAATGAAAAAAAAAACTAAACTTTCTATTTATAATTTTTTCTAAGACCACTATCATTTTAATTAATATTTTATATTTATAATTTCGTTTGCATATTAATTTTAATTAATATTTTATATTTATAATTTTATAATTTTGAAATTAGGATTTTCCAAAAAAAAAAAATTTTGAAATTAGGATTAGTTTGATAATTTGTCAATAGTTGAAGATTGAATTGATTAAGTTTTTGCCATGTCAGCTCTAGCACAAGCTCTTATGCCACGTCAGCTCTGGTACAACCTCAATGTCATCTGAATAGATTTGAAACAAGTTGAAAAGGTGGAGGAGCAAATTGATACCACTTTCAAATTAGGATGAAATTGATATTTGACTTAAAGTTCAGGATAGATTTGATTATTTTTCCTAATATATATAGTAGTGTTTTAATTGAAAAATAATACTAAATAAATATTTGAGTGATTTAAGATAGAAAAATATGTAGTATATAAATATTTTTAAAATTCGAATAATATTGAGATATGTATAAGAATGTTTTAGTTAAATAATAAAAATAAATAAATATATAATAAATATTAATATTTTTAATAATTTTTTTGAGAAACAAGATTTTTAATGATTTAACACGTTAAATTTTATAGTAAATATTTAAATATAAAATTAGATATTTAATGTACGTATAATTATTTTTTACATATAAAATAAATATATATAATTTATGTTATTCACAACTACCACCGATTCACTGACACCCGACGCGTCGGAGGTTTGCGATTTGGGGCTTTAACCAAAAAAAAAAAAAGTGAAAGGTTATAGCCTCATTCTAAGCTGTGGTAGAAGCATAATCTATTGCGGATTTTCAATTTTTATCAGCGAAATTCAAAAATATCGAACAGAAGAGAGATGGGGGGCGAAGAGAAGAGGCACGAGATGATGCAAAACCTGTTCGGCGATCAGTCCGAGGAAGAAGAAGAGGAAGAGATCGATTCTGAACATGAATCTAATCCACAACCTAATTACGCTTCTGTAAGTAGTCATTTTCATTCTTGTCAATCACTTTTGTGTGTTTGTGTGCTTGCATTTTACTGTTTGTTGCTAGGTTTGAATAATTAGTGGTGTTGTTTTTGCTTAATTTGAATTTTGTGATGGCTAGGGTTTATAATTGTGTTTTTTCAGCTGAAATGTGTGTGTTTTGATTGTTTTCAAGAAGTTCAAGCTATTATCCTGTAATGTGTGATTTTTTTTTAAAAAAAAAAGAAAAAAAGAAGTTTGTATAGCTTGAGAAGGCTGATTTTTGTAAAAGGAACATTTCAGTGCTGCTAAATCAGAAATTCACGGCAAAGTGCTTATTTATGTGATTTGTTATTTGTAGGATGAAGCTGAAGGAGGTCTAAGGCATGAGGTTGAAGGCGAAGGTGAAGGTGAAGGTGAAGGTGAAGGTGAAGGTGAAGGTGAAGGCGAAGATGAAGTCGAAGGGAATGAAGACATTGAAGTGGAAAGTGAAGGTGAAATGCCTGAGGTAGAACCTGATCCGGGAGAAAGTGAGGGTGAAAGAGAAGCAAGTTCTGAAGAAGTAGATATTGGTGATGAGAGGGAAGTGAGTGAAGCGAAGGATGTGGATGTTGATGCAGATGTGGATAGTGATGAGAAAGAAGAATATGGTCATAGAGCAGCAATAGCTCGAAGACGTGATATCATTGATAGTGGGTCTGACAGATCTGAGGAACAGCAATATGATGATCATGAAGATGAGGAGGTTGATCAAGCTAGAAGCCCGAGGTGATTTTTTTAATTTCCTTTTCTGACAATGATAAGTAGTATGCATTTTGCAACTTGATGTCTGCATCTCTTGGAAAAAAAATTGCAGATGTGATAATACATTTGGTGTTTATCTACCTGTGTAAGTTGACTTTACTTGCTATTATGGGAAAATTGCTACCATGGCAGTAAATCACCCGACATGGAGAAGGGCGATCAGAATCACATTTCACAGTCAGCTGCTGAGATTCGCGATGTGTTTGGTGCCTCTGATGATGAGGATGAGCCAGTGTATGCAGTTAGTAATGAGATTGAGCAAGATTTACCTGTGAGTATTGAATCCCAAAAACAATTTATCTACTATTTTTGCATTTTCTGGTGCCGTCAAGCACGTTCATGGCTTTGGGAATGACGCATAACCTTTTCATTTCATAGAGATCCCCAATGGAAGAGGAAGGAAGCTATGAAAGGAATTTAAGACCGGAGGATATGCTGGTCGATGAAGATGCTCAATATGAATCAGAGGAGGAGAACATTGAGGTTAAGTCAAAAGAGAAGCCAGTTGGTCCCCCGTTAGAGCTGGAGATTCCCTTTCAGCGTCCTCCAGCTAATCCGTCTAGGGTATTGTACCTGCTACTAAACTAGCATCTAAAGTTGTCACATTTCTCGATTAATTGATATAGGTTATGATCATGTGAACTGCTCTGCTTGGTTCTAGCAAGACTAGGGTGAATTCTGAAAGAAGTTGTTTCAGGTTATTGGAGTGCTATGGTTTACAGTTATATTATTTTTATGTTATAAAATCGCATAGCTGTAGAGACAATTGGTAAGTCTTCTTTCTTAAGACCCTTCTGCCATTTTAGTCACACTGTTAGGAATTAAATTGTGCAATTCTCATATAGCTTGTTGTTTGCAGTGAACCACATCACTTAGAAATTATAACTTAGTCATCCTATGCAGGAAATCTTTGTGATATTTATCAATTTTCTTGATTGCTGTTTTTGCTCTTAGTCAGTTGTGATACTATATCTATATGCCTGCTTATGAATGTTTTCACTTAAGGTGTACTTTTTGATACTTGTTTGCAGATGAATTTTATCAAGGTTTCCAATATAATGGGCATTGATCCAAACCAATTTGATCCTAAGACGTATGTAGAAGACAAAACATTTGTTACAGATGAATCTGGAGAAAACAAACGTATACGTTTGGAGAACAATATAGTGCGGTGGAGGACTGTTAGAAATCCTGATGGCAGTAAATCTGTAAGTATCTTTCTTGAATTTTACATCTTGGAATAATATGCAATTATGCATTTAAAGAAAAAAAAAAGAGAAGAAATTGAGATGATGATTTCATTATATATGATGATCTATTCTTTACTCCTCCACTAATAGTTTACTGCCCTTGGGAATTTCTGTTTGTGAGTAAAAAAAAAGTTGTTTGCTGGCATTCAGTTCACTAGTAGCGATAGCCCAAGCTTTATTACAGTCCTCAAGTTTAGGTTTGGCTATTACAGTCCTCAACATTGGATAGCAACTAGCAACTATATGTTTTTATGAAATACTGTGCTACATAATAGAATGCTCTCCTTTCTGTTTCTATCTAAAAGTGCTGCAAGTCAACTTTTATAAGCTTTTTATTTCCTTACATTAAAATGTAACAAAAAGAAAATGCTAGATGGCCTGATAATTTCCTGTGCAGTTGTGTCAAAACATGCGGAATTTATTTCAACTGCAAAAGCAGAAAATGGTCAAATATTGAACTGTATGATGTTGCATTTTATGAATTAACATATGTGATCATCCTTCCTTCTGTCTGTGTTCTTTTTTTTTGGGAGGGCTGCTAGCAATGTATTACACACAATAATGTACTCTGATGCATGAAGCGAATGTGGTACTCCTATTTGGAAGATTTTTACTTCAGGTTCAAAAGTTAAGGGTGTGTTTACTTATAGAAAACTACTCCAGTTTTCTAGAAAATTTTTCAAAATGAAAACAGAAAATAGAATTTTGTATTTACTTTGGGTGTTTTCACAAAATCTCACTTGAAAACAGTTTTCACAATTTTAAGAGAAAAGTGTGAAACATGTTTTTGTTGTTATCAAAAGTTTTCCTCATTAAAAATATAAAGTGAAAACCTGGTGTTTTCATTTAAAAACACACTGTTTTCATTACGGTCTCGTTTCCTCTTTTTTTATTCATTATTTATTATTACTTTTTTTTTTCTTTTACTTTAGTAC
Organism: Mallotus japonicus; assembly: GCA_949634005.1. Lineage (NCBI taxonomy): Eukaryota > Viridiplantae > Streptophyta > Magnoliopsida > Malpighiales > Euphorbiaceae > Mallotus > Mallotus japonicus. Next base: position 4,915 of record CATIWK010400712.1, read on the forward strand.
ATATCATTATCTCTTTACTTTGAAAAACAAGTTGTAGATGAGAATAAGAAAACAAATTTTTTGTTTTCAAAAAATGAAAAATAATTTTCAATTTCTAACAAGTAAACATGTTTTACAAATTTTCTATGAAAATGAAAAGTTTTCATTTTCTTTAACAATTGAAAAATAAAAACAGAAAATAATTCTCTATAAGTAAACACACCCTAACATTTTTTGTACACTGGTTGCCTGCGTTTTTAGGTTTCAATTTTTAGCTGTTATTGTGTTTTCGTAAAATCAGCCCAATTCTAAGAGCCAAAGCTTATAGAATCTTAATTGCTAGTATTGAATGTTATGATGCTCTAAGAGGTAGATATTGACTAGAAATATTTTGCTTTTTGTCATTTGATATGCAGATAGAAAGCAATGCACGCTTTGTGAAATGGTCAGATGGTAGTTTACAGTTACTAATCGGGAATGAAGTTCTTGATATATCTGTGCGAGAAGATCGGCATGATCAAACACATCTCTTTCTTAGACACAACAAGGTGATGTTTTATATCTGACATTTTACATGTGATTCAAGTATATGATAGTTTTAGCACACAATGAAATGTGCAAGATCATAGTTTTTCCAGATTTTTTGGAATTGCATTGATTATCTAGCAAGCTAGGGTTTGCATGAGTTGGACTTTGGGAAAAGAGGGATATAGCTCGCAAATCTGGACTTTGAAATGCAGTGAGGCTTTTTTGGGTAACCTTAATACACTATCTACTCAGGACTAGTGCTACTGGTTCTGGGTTTTGTTCTCTGTAAGACTTTAAGCTAGGAAGTTTGTTCATGTGGTCCTTCATGTGTTTATTTGTTAGTAAATGATGTACAATTTTGTTATTCTGCTTGCAGTCACTTCTTCAATCCCAAGGAAGAATTTTAAGGAAGATGAGGTTCATGCCATCATCATTGACTTCAAATTCTCATAGGCGATTAACTGCTCTTGTTGACTCAAGTTACAGAAAGGTTTATAAAGTTAAGAACTGCATCACCGATATTGATCCTGAAAGAGAAAAGGAGGAGAAAGAAAGGGTAAACAAATTGCTGAAAGCTGTAGTGTTTTTTTTTTCTTTTTAATTATGTTACACTATTGATTTACAACTTATGTTCGTATTTTGGGTTTTTTAGGCTGAAAGTCAAACAATTAGAGCAAACGTTCTTCTTAATCGGAAGAGAGAAAAGGTTAACCGGAAGTACACACAAACTGTAGAGCGGAGACGTCAGCTTTCTCCTGGGTTCTTGGAGGGTGCTCTTGATGAGGTTTGCAGTTACCAAAACCATTACTTATATTTCATCCGCATACTTTTCTTGTTTCTTTTGCCATCCTTAAGGTGTTTCTGATATATTTGCCTTGCATTGTGCTTAAATAATATGACATTAGCACTCGCTGCGTTTTTCAGGTCTTATTTGTATGTCTTGTTTCTGATATATTTCTCATATTGGATGCTTTTTGATCATTATATCCAGTCTGATCTTTTGATTCTTCTTTTTTCCATAAGGATGATGAGCCAGATTATTATGATCCCCGCCGTTCTCGCCGCCGCTTTGACGAAGATCTGGAAGTGGAAGCTCGGGCAGAGAAACGAATTATGAATGCTAAGAAGGTCTTATAACCTGACCTCAATCTGTTAATTACCTTTCAGTTTGGTTGAAGATCTACTGTTCTGATTTTGTATTGATGGTAACAGGGAAACAAAGATATTCTTCGCAAGCCATCTTTGCCCACTGCTAAATCATCAAAGCACTCTGTGAATTTCTCAGAAAGTGAGAGAGAAGAGTCTGAATATGAAAGTGATGGGGAGGAAGATGAGAGGTCTCCACCTCGGAAACGAGTTGAGTCAGAGCAGGAATATGAAGAAGACGAAGAAGAGGAAGAACGTTATGAGGAAGAAGCAGAAGTTGATAGAGCCTCAGAGGAGGAAGAGGAGGCCGAGGTATGTACTTATAAATGTTCTTTAATTTGCTTTAGCATTTTTTGCATTTAATTTTACTTAGAAATAACCTCTGCACAGTGTATAACCATTCTCGATATTTGACAAGGAAATTGGTTGCTTGATAGTTTCAGTATTTTCTAATTCAAGGATCAACATTTTATGTAGTTATAAATGTTCTTTAATTTGCTTCAGCTTTTTTTGCGTTTAATTTTACTTAGAAATAACCTCTGCACAGTGTATAACCATTCTCAATATTTGACAAGGACATCAGTATTTGCTAATTCAAGGATCAACATTTTAAACCTTTCTCACTTGTGACACCATACTTTCTCACATTTATTGCCATCGAGTATGTGCTTGTAACCTGGATAGCAAATTCCAAAATTCATGGGATCTTGTTATTTACCCCTGCAATGTGTTTTCACTTCTCTAGGTCTATTTAAATTTTTCTAGGACTGGATGAATTTGCTCCATAGCTGTTAAGAAACTCTGTTTTTATTTTATTATATAGGAATGAATTTAATGTTTCTTTGTTGAGTGTTGCCTAGGGAAAGTGAGATCAGCCGAATATGCAGTAGTTGATTTCCCAGGAATTAGTATCTATAGTTTCCTGGCCCATTCTGTATGGTATATAGCAGAATCCATTACGGTCTCTTACTGCCCTTCCAACCTTAATAGGGAAACAGAAAGACTAAAAATGAAGCCCATGCTTCTTGAATTATTGGTCCCTCCTAATCATGCATAGAAAATGTTATGAAAAACAGCAGTGATACATTTATCTTCATTGCTATCTTTTTTTTTTTTTCAAATCCATTGGTGTTACAGGGGCTAGTCCTCTCCTAATCTCATAAGAATCCTTATTCCAATATAATTTTTTAAATCTGAAACCTCCAAATTGGTTTCCCAATAATCTAACTGTTGGATAATTCTCCATGGAGCATGTTTGATTTGGCTTTTGTCATGGTGAACAAGAGTTTGGCTACAGATTTCGTTATGCTAGTACTTGAATTGAAATGATGATATGGGGGTTTATAGAATCTATTATAGAACACATGCACAAAATTTCTGATTAATTTGGGCTAGAAAATCCTTAGCGAACATCCTTTTCCAGTTTTCTATTTTCTGACTGTGGCGGGCAGAATTCGAGAAGGAATGTTATATTTAATAACGTTTATCCTTTTGTAATGATATAATGTATTACATATATCATCTTTGTTATCTATATAGGAGCCAAAACAAAAGAGAAAGGATTTTGGAGGCAGCCGCAAGAGAACAGAGATCGAATCAGATGAAGAATCCCCTCCAAGAAAGATGCCAACCCACCGAAGGATGGCAGTTGTTTACGATAGTGACGAGGAATGAAAACTTCATTGAGATGAATGTGGTATAATTTTGTATTTTCATTCATATTAATTGTTGATAATATTTTTACCATTTTCATAATGACTTCTTTGTTAATAGTCCATGGGATATGTGAAGACAGAAACTTTGTTTCAACGTATGTGCATATGATATTTAGGCATTGTCTTCCCCTTTAAGTTTGATATGCTATAGAATCTTCTTAAGTTATAAAAATAAGTTAGATTATACAAAATATAAGTTATAGAGATAATTTGAGTGGGAGGTTAAAACATATAGGTGATAAATACCACTATTTGGTGCTTGCTTGTTGCATCAACCTACTTAATTGGATTGTGGGTCGTACTAGCAACTATAATGCACGGAAACTTCTCCCAATTCTTCGTTTTCGAAATGTTTCCGTATTGGAAACTTCAGGAAATTCATTGGTCATTTATGCAAATATGAAAAATTAGGAAACACGTTTTCTACTTGAAAACGCATTTTCAACTTGGAAAATATATTTATTTAGTATTTTCCTAAATAAGAAAGGAGACAAATTAAAAAATAATTTTATATTTTTTTAAAAAAAATTTTCAAGATTTATATATAAAATGTATATCTGTATATATTTATATACCCCTATACTTTTAATATTTACACGTTTTTTCCGCGTTTCCGTTTTCGATATTTATAAAAAATGTCTTGTTTCCGTTTACGTGCTACATAAACTAGCAACTGTTTAGAGCTATTTGACTATTTCTCTAATTTTTTTTATTTTATAGTTTTAGAATAATAAATTTTAGTTCTTGCCTACACGGTAAGATTTCCGGTACAAAGATACGTGTCTCATTTTTATTGATTAAGTGTAAAACACTTGTATGATGTGTCATAAGTAGGCTAGAATTTTCCTAAATTTTATGCTTATTGTGCTGGAAGTACAATGGTAATGATGTTACGTAAGCTTAAAATGCAGAAATGCGTCAATTAGCTCAGTGCACAAATGCGTCAATTAACTCCAAAATTAATTTTCTGGCCAATTATCTCACCAACTTTCAGTTAGCCTGGATTAGTTTTTGAGGAATACTCAATTTAGTTCAAAACAATTTTTTTTAATTAATTTGCCCCATAACCTTTATACATTGACAAATTAAGTTCAATTTATTAAATTTTAAAATATGTAAGCTATGAATTAGTAAAAATTAAATTTAAAATTTTAATTTTTTAGGAATTAATATTCCATTTAGAAAAATAAATTTAAAATATAGAAAAATATAATTTTAATTTTTACACAAATCTAAATTAAAATGATCAAATATTTTTTAAAAATTATAAGTAAAAAATTAAGTTGTATTTATTTAAATTTTTTAATTACGATTAAATCAAGCTCATATATAATTAAATAGTTACGACTGTGGTTTTAAAAATTAAATTAAATTTTTAACTTTTAATTTTAGATATATAGATATTAAGACATATAAAAGTATGAGATTAAAAATAAAATATTGAGAACATAAACAAAATTTTAACTACAAGTAAATCATAAAATATTAATTTTTAATTTTTTAATTTTTTAATTTAAATCATTTATTCAAATTAAAGAAATAGTGAAAAATTAAAATTAAAAAATATAATTTATTGTTAATTTTTATTGAAAGTCAAATTAAAATTATCAATTATTTTAAATTAAAAAAATTAAATTGCATCATTTATTCAACTTCTCAATTTTTTCACTAAAAATTAAATCAAGATTATTAATTATTTTTAATTTTTAATTTTCCATTTATAGATATTAAGAGATATAAAAAAGTATGTGAGTAAAAATATGAGATTGAGAACTTCTCAAATAAGTGAATATATGATTTAAATTTAACTAAATTGAGAATTTTAATAAATTTAAAATTTCAAAAATAATATCTGATACATGAGCACTATTTGATATAATTAAAAAGTTAAATAGAAGCAACTTAATTTTTAAGTTTTAATCTTAAAAAATAATAATTTTAACTTAAATTTATGTAAAAAATTTTAAAAATAATTATATTCTTCTATATTTTATATTTTATTTACTTTTTAAACTTAATGTTAATTTCTAAAAAATAAAAATATTAAATTTAACTTGTACTAATTCATATCTTACATATTTTAAAATTTGACAAATTGAACCTAATTAGTCAAATGTATAAAAGTTTTATGATAAATTAGTTAAAAAAATTGTTTTGGACCGAATTGAATTTTTATGACAAGTTAATCTGGGCTAATTGACCATATTTTATAAGTTGGTGGGATTATTGGTCAGAAGGTTAATTTATGGATTAATTGACCATAAAATCCAAATTTGGGGAGCCAAATTGCTATTTTAGCCAATTTTTGCATATATTGGTGTTTTAATATTGAATTTATTAACCTATAATATATGTATTATACTTTTATTAGTTAATTATAAATTAATTAGAGTATGTGTCATGAATTTAATGAATGATAAAACATTTCCATAGACAATAATTTTTCATTTTATAATTATTTAAAAATGATTACCGTAAATTTTTAAATTATTGAATTAAAATTTAAAAGTGTAAATAGGAAGAAAATAATATCATTTTATTTAAATAAGAATACATAAGTAAAATTAACACTCAATTAAAAGTTAAAATTATAATACTTTTACTGTGTTACAAATATTTGTATCTATATAAATGAAATTAGAAATGTTATATTTATTTTTATAGCTCTTACTTTGATACAAACATTTATATCTATATAAATGAAATTAGAACCGTTGAATTTACTTTTATTTAATTACAACTATTGATTTTTTTTGAATATCAATACCTATAAAATTTATCAATGACTATAATTAAAATAGTAACAATCTATCGGTTCTAATTTTATTTGTATAAATACAGATGTTTGTACTATTACAATTATTAATTATTTTTATATAATAATACTTGTAAAATGTATCTCTAACTATAATTAAATTAATAATTTAATGGTTATAATTTTATTTATATAAATACAAATATTTGTACTGTTATTGAAAACTTTAGATAAAATAAAGGCATAATGCATTATTAAGCCCCTAACCTTTGTGGTTTTATTCTATTGAGCCCCTATACTTCTATTTGGTTACATTGAGCCCCTATGCTTTTATTTTAGTCCCTATTAAACCCTTTTCTAACGGATCACTTTAACGGTGTTAAATGTTTGATAAAAAATTACAAAAAGCTCCCTGATAGTTTAAAAATTAACAAATTAGTCCATATTTTCATAAAAACATTTAGTAAAAAAATTT
>CATIWK010400726.1:0-27222 GCA_949634005.1 Mallotus japonicus
AGAATTATTTAATTAATTTATAGTTTCTATTTTATTATAATTATTTAATTAATCTATTTGTATTATTTTCTAAAATTAATTTATTTATTTTTTTGAATTACTATATTTATTTATTTTTTAAAAAATTTATCAAATATTTGATTAAGTTATATATTGTTTTGCAGCCCGAGTATCATACAAATTTAATGACTAATAAATACAAATTCTAATATTTAAAAGAGACTTATATCACTTAATATTTTATAAAAAATTTAAAAAACTTAAAAACATAAATTTTAATTATATTTAAAAAATTGTATCAATTTAACGTTTTCTTTTTATTAAAATATAAATAATTTTTAAGTGATATTCTTATCAAAATTTCTAAATATGAAAACAAAATTTAAGTGAATTTTGGTACATAAACAAACAACACTTAATAAAATTTTTTCAAGTGAAAACATTTTTCTTCAGAAAAAAACAACAAAGTTATTTTAACCAAACATATGATATCATTTTTTTTTTTTAAAGAAAATCATTATGACATCTTACATGCATACAAAAACTCACCAATTAATCATCCTTTCTATTATAAATAATAATAATAATAATAATATTTTTAAGAAAAAAAAATCATTATAAAACCTAGAAGCAGCTAAGAGCATTAAAAAGCAAGCAAAAAAAAGGCATGACGTGGAGTGCTTAGAACCCGGTGCCCGCAAACAACGGCCAAGATTCGCTCTCAGTCTCTTTCCTCCAATTTCTCCGTTTTATCTTTTTCTCTTCCCCTTCCTTTGCCTTACAAAACACACACACTCTCTCTCTCTCGCTCGCTCGCTCTCTCTCTCTCTCTCTCTCTTTTATAGAATAAACACTAAGAAAACAAAAGGGAAAAAAAAAAAAATGCTGCTAGGGAAGCGTCCCCGCCCACCTATCAGAAGAACCACCAGCATGACTGGTATCACCGTGGATCTCCCTGAGCCGTCACATGATCATCACCACCACCATAATCATCTTCTCCTTGATGATGATAACAATAATAATAAGAATTACCAGCAGCAAGAAGAAGATGAGTCTTTAAGTTATTACGACAGCAACAGCACTATGAGTAGCTCCGACGGAGATTATATTAATGGTGGTATTGATTATAATAACAGTAATTATGGTTTGTATGAATACGATCAGCGTTTCTTGGCTGCTACCATGTTATCGCCAAGAAATTACGTCCCAAGAAGAAACTCTGCTGATTTCTTGGTAACTGCTCATTTCTTGAGGACCTGTGGCCTCTGTCAACGCCGTTTGGCTCCTGGCAAAGATATTTACATGTACAGGTACATGTCTGTTTCGCACTTGTTTATTTTAATCAAGCTTCTACTTATCATCTTCTTGGGAAAAATCTTGATGGGTATTTTCTTTGGTTTATTTATTGAATGATTTTCGTTTCAAGATTGTGTTGAATGCTAATTTAGTGGTGATTTTTGATTGTTAATATATATGTCACAGAGGGGATACAGCTTTTTGTAGTCTAGAGTGCAGAGAAAAACAGATGAAGCTTGATGAAAGAAAAGAGAAGTGTAGTAGTAGTAGCAGAAGTAGCGTGGTTATGGGATCAAAGAACGAAGATATCCATGCATCACCATCCACAACAAAACCCACCTCCAAGTCATCGTCTTCTTCTTCTCGGAAAAGTGAGACCGTGGCTGCTGCTTGACTTGGAAGACTTGATAGAGCGAGATGATGATGATGGCCATGGAGAAAGAGAATGATTGACTAAAAAGTGCCCATTAGCCTATTAAACTCCATTAATTCAATTGAAAATATCAACTCCCATCAACCAAAACCGTTTTGCATGATGAGCTACAAGAATGGTAGTATTAATTATTAATATTATTAATTTGGGTTAAATTATGTAAAAGAAAAATATGATAGTGGGTGCTTTTATATATGTATGGCCATGGATGTTTCCTTAATGGAAATGGCAGGATCTTTAATTATGAAACTTTTCTTTCTTTTTATTTTACTTACTCTTGGATATTTCAATCCCTCTTTTTATGATTTTTCTTCGTTAGTGTTTTCCTAAATTTTCTCGTGATTGAAATAGAAGTCTAGTAGTATTTTTTAATTTAGCATGATCGACAAGTTTAAAATTGAAATAAATTCACAATAAATTTGTCAAAAATAAACATCAGATACTGTAATATTAAAAATAGCAAATATTAAAGTAAATTACAATTAACATTCAAGAATTTTAATTGTTCATCGGTTTATAGATTAGCTATATATAATATATAATATATAGATCTTCACTATTATGAATAGAATCACTATTATTATTATTATTATTGTAATTTTGATTGCTAAAACATAATAGGTTGAGAGAGATATATAAAAATAATGAATGAAGTCCGTGATTGAGATGTGTTCACTTCATTAATGGAATCATTTTCTTGTGGGCTAGCCTGCCTAATTAAAAATAATGCTTTAAATTATTTAATTAACAGTGTATGGATTCTTCGCAAATGCCACCAAATTAAATTGAATTATGTGAATAATTCACAAAACCCTCTTTCAAGATAAAAATAATAAACGTTAACAAATCCATAGATACAGGCATGTATCTAGCATAAGCATATACAATTCATCAAAGAAGCTAGATACTATATTATAAAAACAAAATGAACTAACCTAGGTTTTACCTCCAATAATCTTATAGAGATTTGATCTTTTTCATTAATTTTTACTATGAATTTTATTTTTAGAATAAATTGAAATGAAAAACTTATGATCTCTAATCTTTTTTAATTTATTTTTTCTGTATAATATGTAGCTAATTATTTTTTCTTATATAATAATTTAGCCGATTCATGCAATATTTTGTATAATAGACGGCTACTTCTTCAATAAAAAATTTGTAGATCATCCTGTATTTTAATTAAAATGATAGATCTGTGCAATTCCAATATTAAATTTAAAATAATTGTTGAGATTATATTATTTAATAAATAAAAATTCACTTTTCAAATTTAAGCTTTATTTTTCTTTAAGTGATTCTTTTTGAATATTATAGTAAAAGTTGTATAACATGATTGGTGATAATATTAAACATAAATAGGAGTGTTTTTCCATAAATTTTTTTTCATTTTCTTTATTAAATAAGATTTGAACTAAAAAGTCTGACGTAATTTTTATTTTGTAAATCATCCATAAATCATTGTTGTTTTGTTTCAATAAAAATAGCTATTAACTGTTAATTTTTAAATTTCATAACATTTATAACTTAATTATTTATTGAAAATTTTTATACAGCTACCTAAATCAACCGAATTAAATACCTTATTGTACTTATAATTAAGACACATGAGTTCCTGAAAATCAAAGTAATTATATGTATGTATATATTGTTCAATTTTTCATTTACCTCTAACTCTGTTCTCCTTCTAATTTAAAAGAAAAAGAGTTGCTAATCAAATTAAGTAAAAAAAAAAATTTAAACGCATAGTGTGTAGATAAGGAAAAAAAAAAAGCCTTAAAATCATGGCATAAGCCAAGAGATGGAGATGCACTTTATATATATATATATATATGGAATAAGTACATTTAGTACCCTGTGTTTTATATTTTTTTACAGTTTACACCCTTCTAACTAATATAATCATTATTTTATGAAAAAATATTGATATAATATTATATTTCAATAATAAATTTATTCTAGATATGATTTATGATCAATCCATACAATTGTTTATTTTTAAAAATATTGTAAGTTTATTTTTAAAAATATTGTAAATTTATTTTAAAAATTATTTCTTTTTATTCATAATAAAATTAAAAATACATTTAAACTTTATTTTTTTTAATTTATTATGGTTAGTTGAATAATATGTCACTCAATATAAGATCTTAGTATTAAAAATCCATATTATTTTTATATTAAAGCATATATTTTAAACAATATTTGTTAGAATGGTGTAAAGTGTAAAAAAATATGAAACATAGGGTACTAAAATGTCAAAAAAAAACTATATAACTGATTTTGCAAAAAGGTAAAATTACAAGGTATTAAATTGTATTTATCCCTATATTGGTGATGTATGTAGCAAGTGGAGAAGCACCACTCTTTGTTTCAACCATGAATGAAAGTGCCGTTTACGTTTGCAGTGGTCCCTAAATCCTTACTTCCTCTGCCTCTTTTTTCAATAAAATTATTTTTTTTTTTTGTCAAATTTTCTTTTCTGCTGATGTAATCACCACTACTTTAGGTGTTTTAATTACTGGATACTGCAATTTTTTAACTTCAAAAGTGCTAATTTTTAATTTAACGGTTCGTGAAGTTTTTAAATTTTATGATATCATTAATTAAATCGTTGTTATACCTGATAACTAATAATTGATAATAAATATATATAATAAAAATATAATAAATTATTATCAATAATATATTTTATAAAAATAGATGGTAATTTTTATTTTTAATTAATTTTTAGTTAAAAATTTATTAGTCTATATATATATATATATATATATATATATATATATATCTCTTTTTTTTATTTCTTTTTTTTTTCAGTTGTATATTTCTCAATACAAGATACATAGTTGTTTGGTCCAGAAATATGAGATAAGACCCAAGCACCTTTTGATTGTTTTAAGAATTGCGTCCTGTAAGTCTCTTTATAATTACACAAAGATTAGGTAGGAGACTGGGTTTTCACTGTGAACTTAGAGTGACAGCAAAAGCAAGAACAGGTTCTTGATCCTTCTAACTTGCCTGAAGTGAGTCAAACAAGAGTTTGGTTTCACCGGGAAATCTGATCACTGGGATCAAATGCGTAAAAGACGCTAAGTCTGATAAAGAGAATAAAAACAATATTATTGATTTGTGTAAAAAGTGTTGAAGAGATTTACAATGCAAGGGTTCTGACTTTTATAAGCTTTAGGGTCCGATCCAATAAGGAAATAACATAACTTAAAAACTTACCTAATCTGGCTTAAGGAAATAAATCACAATCAAAACCTTTCATAAACTGAAATACGACAATAATCTTCACCTAAGGAAATTAAAACATGATAAAAATAAAAGATACACTAAATTTGTTACCATAACCCATCTTCCAGGAAATTGGTGGGCCATTTACCAGCTTGTGCATTTTCTCATCACTGAGCTTTAGACCTGTCAAAAACCTTAACTCATTTGGCTATGGAACATTTGGGCATGTACAAACAATTGCATTTATGGGGAACTTTTTGTTTTTGTACAATCATTGATATTAAATCTAGGCTATGACTATGCATTAATTTAGAAATTCCTTATTTAGAAACCAGAATCCCTATAATTTCTCATATACTATCTCACGTCAACACTTCTCCTCAAGTTGGTGTATAGAAGTCTTCAATGCCCAACTTGTCCAGTGAGTTGTAAAAAACTCGGCTTGAGACAGCCTTTGTAAGCATATATGCTAATTGATCTTTAGACTTTACAAAAGGAAGTCGAGCTATTTTGACTTTAAGTTTTTCTTTGATAAAGTGTCAATCTACTTCCACATATTTGTCCAATCATGTTGAACTGGGTTATGAGTAATCTCTATAGTTGTCTTTGTTGAAGTCATTACTAATAATGATTGAAATATATTTTTAGTTTTTCTTTAAATAACGTTTACTATGAAAAACAATGGTTTATATTTATAATGAATTATAACCATTGAAATTTTTAGTAAGAAGAACATTATAAATACATTATAAATACTTACCTCATAGTTTGTAAAAAGTGTAGAAAAGAGAATAAAAAATATTAATACATAAAAGAAGAAACTTTCATTCTTCTTAGTTTTATTTGTTTGGGTTTGTATATTTTTCTCTTTTGCATTTAAAAACTGAGTTTAGAATTTGTAAATTCTAACTTGCCAACATTTTCACATGCTAATAATTATTTTATTGTTAGTTTTTAATCTACTCCAACTCAATAAGTGGTATCAGAGCCTACTCGGTCGAGGGTCTGGCTACCGACATTTTATGTACAAAAGTAGTTGTATATGGGAGATTTTGCACGTGCACTGTTTGGAACTGTAAAGCTCATTGGTTCGGAATCACACTTGCTTAGTGAAATGTGAGGCTGCTAAATCCAAGTCACTATAGCGGAATCGAGTAATGTCAGTTTTATTAAAAAAATTAAATAATAATTATTATTGCATGTGGAGGACTTGCATGGAGTCATACTTGTAAGGTCAAGGCCTCTGAGAGGTTGTAGCTGGGACTGAGACTATATCACCATCACTAGAAAATGATGCTGGCAATCTCAGAAAATGGAGAATTAGAGCTGGGAAAGTCATGTTCACCATCAGAATAACTATTGAAGAGGAGATGATGGAGCACATTAGAGATGCTATCACACTAAAGGAAGCTTGGGATTCTCTTGTTTTGCGGTTCTCAAAGAAGAATGATGCTAGACTTCAACTGTTAGAAATGAACTAATGTCTATCTCACAAAAAGATATGACAATTAGTTAGTATTTTACCAAGGTGAAGTCCTTATGCCGAGAAATTGCTCAGTTAGATGAGGCATCCAAAAATAGCTAGTAATAGGATGAGGAGAATCATCATTCATGGTCAATGACCTCAGTACCATAGTTTTATGGCTATAGTTCAAGGTTGGTCCACACAACCCTCTATTGAAGAATTGGAGAATTTGTTGGCAAGTCAATAAACTCCAAAAACATAAATGGCTGGAGTCTCCTTGAATACTGAAGAGGTGGCACTCTTCATTAACAAGAAGAAAAATCAACCACGGGGTAGGAATGAAGGGAAGACACGAGCTAATGTCCAATTGGATGGGGCTCAATAGAAGCAGCAACATAACATTCAGCAGTCTTAGAATTCTAGAAATCAAAATGGCGAGTGTTTTAAATATGGTAAGAAAGGACACTACGCCAGAGATTGCTAGTATAAGAAGATGACTATTCAAAGTAATACAACAACAACAAGCAATTGCCACCAGGATGAACCAAAGTGGGATGCTGAAGCATTATTTGTGGAAGATATAAGTGAAAGAGTGTTCTAGTTCTGAGATTGTAGAAGTTCCTAGCTTTATAGCTACCACAATAGAAGAAGAAGAGGAGCAGGCATCCAGTGCTTCGAGTTCTCATAGAATTGATTATGAGAAGTGTTAGATCTTTGATTCTGGTTGTTCCAGTCACATGATAGGAGATAAAAGTAAGCTCCGTAATGCTTCAGAGTACAAAGGCAAATGAGTTATGGTTACATGGTGACATTTATTGATGATTATTCGAGGTATGTCTAGGTTTATTTTATGAAAGAAAAATTTGAAACTCTAGAAAAATTTAAAGAATTCAAGCTGATGATTGAAAGAAAAGTTGGGAATAAAATCTAGTGCCTTTGTATCGAAAATAGGGGAGAATACATCTCTAATGAGTTCTCAAGTTATCTTGACCAGTGTAAGATTAGGCAGCAATTGACTTGTCCAAACACACCACTACAAAATGGTGTTGCAAAGAGAAAGAACAAGCATCTAACAGAAATATGCAAAAGTATGCTGCATGCTAAGTGTTAGGCAATTTTCGCAAGTGCACGGTTTACAACAAGTAGTAAAGTTCAAGTATCGAGTATCGTTTCCATGAGGAGATTGATACCAAGTACCTGCCTTAATTTTATTTCCACAAGCTAACAAAATAAATTAATTAAAATAGAAAAATATATTAACTAACAAAGATAGATTCTAAATCTAAAATATTCCTTTAAAAATTCAATAATCGAAAGCTAGAATCTGGATTCACTTCTCTAGCCACTACTCAAATTATAGGATTTAATCTGAATTCAAATATAGTCAAGGGTAAATTACTCAAATTACCTAAAGTCTCTTTCGAGATCATTCAAGCATGCCAAAACTAATTATCGCTTATTTTCATGGTCAAGTTAATTAATTAGGGCTCATTAAGTTCCTTAGCAATTTATTGATCCCTGAAGGATTCGTCTACTTTTATGGTCGAGATTCCTAAGTTTCATAGGTTTATGAGCTAATAGATTATGCAACTTTTGTTGTCTCTAATCTATCCATAGACATGCATTCAAATAGACCTAAATTAAATCCAAGAACAAATAAATAAACCTGCAAAATTTACTGAATATTAACTTATTGAATTGAAATATAAATACCTAAATGAGTAGCAATCTAGCTACATAAATCCAAACCCTGAATGAATTAGTTACACATGATATAAATATTCAGAATCAAAGATAAGCCAAGCATGAGAACAATTCTTGTTGAATGTAGTCTGGCTTTGAATCTCCTTGTTCTTCTCTTGCTCAAAAATCTCTGAATAATGAATGATTGGTTGATCCCCTAGGCTATAACATCTCTTCATTTCATATTCATCTCTTGCCTTAGAACTTCCAATTCTGTAATCTTCCAATTTTGTAATCCAGAATGAAAAAGGAAGCTTTTCTGAGTTAGCACGGATTATGGCATGGCCATGCTCTGGACCATGCTGATCACATAGGCTACAACATGTCCATGCTCGCGATGTGTGAGGCATTCCTTATTTGCACAGCTTATTGCATGGCCATGCTGGAGATTGTGTTACTATCCAAGTTACTAATGCATCTTAAGGTAACATGGGCAACGACATGCCCATGTGCATGAGTGTGCTGGTGATCTTCATTAGCACGGCCAAGCGCATGGCCATGTGGAGAGGCATGTTGATTGCATAGGAAAGAACATGCCCATGTTCACTGGTGTATGGTCAACTCTTCAATGAACGACTGATGGCATGGCCATATGGGAAAGCGTGCTCATCAGCACAGGAGCTCACACACCCCATGTTTACAAGTGCATTGGGAAATCTTGGCTGCACGGCCTTTGGCATGGCCGTGTGGCCGACCGTGTATCTCTTTTAGTCATGTTTTAATTCTTCTAGAAAAGTGCATGGCAACAAACACAGTCCGTCTGCGGGACTGTGCTGAGTTCTGAGAACACACGGGCTGAAGCATGCCTGTGTTCATGACCGTGCGAAGAGCTCCCAGCCAAACACTATTGGTGACATGGGCGTGCAAAAATTCAGTTCTCAAATATACACCATACACTTTAATTAGACACCAAAATATATTTAATTATCAAAGAAATAGACTCAAAATATGCAAAGTTAATTTTAAGATGCAATTCAATGAAGTTCTACTAAATGAAAATGAAATTAAAAATAATTAAATAAAACTATAATCCAAAATAGCAATAAACCAATTAAAATGTCCCTAAAATCATATGCATAAATGTCACACATCACTAAGAATGTCCCTAGGAGATTTTGGGCTGAATGCATGAGAACATCAGCTCATATAATCAACAGACTTCCTCAGCCGAAGATGGAATTTATGTCTCCATTTCAAAAATTATGGAATATGAAACCTATAGTAAGCCACTTTAAAGTATTTTGCTGTGTATACTATGTATTTATACATGATCATCTATGTATTAAGTTTGATAAGAAGACAATCATATGTATCTTTATGGGCTATAATGAGCACATAAAAGGATGAAGATGTTGTGATCCTATAACTGGCAAATTTTATTTCTCACAAAATGTTGTATTTGATGAGACGTCATCATGGTGGACACCAGAATATGTTGCACTTCCTCACTTTAATGAAGTAGAACAATTGCACGAAAAGTATAAGGAGCGGTGAACAGAAATTTAACAAAGTTCAGAGCCTGTCACGCAGTCTTAACTTCAAGAAAGGCCATGGCAGACTAGTGTGTAGCAAAGAATAAATGATGAAGATCAACCAGCAGTGGAGATGCCAGAAGAATAATTTGTAGAATAAACAATATCACCAATACAGTTGAGAATATCAACTAGGGTGAAAATGAAAAATTCTAAATATGCCAATGTTGCAGTGGCGGAAGAAGAAAAAGAACCAACATCCTTTGAGGAGGCATTACAGAACTGAATGGATAAAAGCCATGGGAGAGGAGATCAAAGCCATTGTTGAAAATCAAACTTAGGGCTTGGTGCCAAAACCTAGAGATGTGAAGCCCATTTCATGCAAATGGGTGTACAAGATCAAGACTCGTCTAGATGGTTCAATTGAGAGATATAAAGCTCATTTGGTAGCACGAGGATTCTTACTAAGTATGGATTAGACTATAATGAAACATTTAGTCCAGTGGCCAAGATTGTAACTGTTTGTGTTTTACTATCACTTTTTACAAGTAAATCTTAGAACTTGTGTTAGATGGATGTCAAAAATGCCTTTCTAAATGGAGAGTTGGATCGGGAAGTTTACATGGAGCAACATGAAGGATTTGAAAACAAGATTAATCCTTAGTATGTTCGCAAATTGAAGAAGGCGCTGTACGGGTTAAAGCAAGCCCCAAGGCTTGGTATGGCAAGATTACTAAGTTTCTCATCCCTAGCAGCTATGGAGTTGCACTAGAGGATTCGAGTTTATTTATCACAGCTCGAGAAGGGAAGCTATCAATAATTCTTGTTTATGTTAATGATCTCATTGTCACTAGAGACAATGTTAACAAAATTTATCAGACTAAAGAAAACCTATCAGTCCTGTTTCGGATGAATGAACTTAGGGAGCTGAATCACTTTCTTGGATTAGAAGTGGAGCACACAAAGGAAGGATTATTCTCATGTCAAGAGAAATATGCAATAAATCTTCTCTAAAAGTATGGAATGCTTGACTGCAGACCTCTTACTCTTCCAATAGAGGTGAACTCCAAATTGAGCATTACAAAAGGTAAAGATTTGGAAGATTCAATGATGTATCGGCTGATAGTTGGTAGTCTGATCTATATAACATTAACAAGCCCAGATATTGCATTTACAGTTGAAGTGGTCAGCCGGTTCATGTAAACTCTAAAAAAGCCTCACTTGGAAGCAGTTCGGAGAATTTTGAGGTACATCAAAGGAACATTTGATCTCGGGTTATTTTATAAAAATAAAATGACTTATAAATTGGAAGGATATTGCGATGCTGATTATGCCAATGATTATGATATGCGGAGATCGACCACTGGTTATGCATTTAGTTTAGAATCTTGAGTTTTTACTTGGTATAGCAAAAGACAACCAACAGTGTCACTCTCAACAACAGATGTTGAGTATCATTCAATAACGATGGCAGCTCAGAAAAGTACATTGTTAGTACAGTTGTTGGAGAATTTACATCAGCCAGTTGATTATCCGGTACTAATATATTGTGATAATCAATCAACTATTTGTTGGGTTCTCATTTAGTTGAGAACCCAGTGCATGCTAGAACAAAGCATGTGGAGGTGCAATATCATTTTATTCATACAAAAGCCTTAATAGGGGAGATCAAGGTAATTCATGTGAAGATAGAAGAACAACTGGCAAATATTTTTACTAAAGGACTTAATAGTGAAAACTTAGAAAATTTTGGCAGCTCAGAAAAGTACATAGTTAGTACAATTGTTGGAGAATTTACATCAGCCAGTTGATTATCTTGTACTAATATATTGTGATAATCAATCAACTATTTGTTGGGTTCTCATTTAGTTGAGAACCCAGTGCATGCTAGAACAAAGCATGTGGAGGTCCAATATCATTTTATTCATGCAAAAGCCTTAACAGGGGAGATCAAGGTAATTCATGTGAAGATAGAAGAACAACTGGCAAATATTTTTACTAAAGGACTTAATAGTGAAAACTTAGAAAATTTTCGTAAAGAACTCAACATGACTCCAAGAAAGGGATTAAGGATGTTAGTAATGAGGGGTAGTGTTGAAGTTATTACTAATAATGATTGAAATATATTTTTAGTTTTTCTTTAAATAACATTTACTATAAAAAAAACAATGGTTTATATTTATAATGAATTATAACCATTGAAATGTTTAGTAAGAAGAAAATTATAAATACTATACCTCATAGTTTGTAAAAAGTGTGGAAAAGAAAATAAAAAAACATTAATACGTAAAAGAAGAAACTTTCATTCTTCTTAGTTTTATTTGTTTTGGCTTGTATATTTTTCTCTTTTGCATTTAAAAAGTGAGTTTGAAATTTATAAATTCTAGACCAACATTTTCACGTGCTAATAATTATTTTATTGTTAGTTTTTAATCTACTTTAACTCGACAGTCTTGTTATCACAAAGCAGGTTCATTGGAGTCTCAACAAAGTAACCGATCTCGGTTAGTAACCTCCTTAGCTAAAGAAGTTTGTATAACCCCTTTTTATGCCTTTAAACTCAGTTTCAGCACTCAATAATGTAATAATCTTTTGGTTCTTACTTCTCCACGTAACTAGATTACCTCCCACAAAGGTAGAATATCCACATATTAACTTCCTATCTGAGCTACTTCCTACCTAGTCACCATCAGTACATCCATCAATATTAAGATAGTCGTACTTTTTGAACATGAGTCCCTTTTTTGGTTATGATTGCAAGTATCACAAAATTTAAAAACTACCCTTATGTGATCTTCACTCGGATTATGCATGAATTGACTTGCAAGACTCACAACATAAGTAATATCTAGTCTAGTATGTGACAAGTATATTAGTTTTTCCACCAAACTTTGATATCTTTCTCTATTTGTAGGTGTTTGATTCTCATGGACCCCTAATACATTATTTTGAACTATAGGTGTATCTGCTAGCTTAAAATCAAGCATTTTGGTTTCTACAAGCAAATTGAGTACATATTTCCTTTATGATAAAAACATATCTCGACTTGATTGAGCTACTTCGATGCCTGAGAAATATTTTAATCCCCTAAGTTTTTTCATTTCAATTCAGTTGCTAAGTGCCTTTGTAAGCTATAATTTTTCTCTTTTATCATTCCCCTATAATTATTATATCATCAACATAAATAATTAGAGCTGATATCATTCCATATTGACGCTTCAAGAATAAAGAATGATTTTATTTACTCTGTTTGAACCTATGCTTCCTCATAGACAAACTAAGCCACTTGAATCATGCTTTAGGAGATTGGTCGTATAGTGCCTTCTACAACTTACATACATCTTCAGTTTATGATGAGGTAGTAAAGCCCAATGGAATCTCTATATATACTTCTTCCTAAAGATCCCCATATAGAAACATATTCTTTTACATTGAATTAATAAAGTCGATAATCCAAATTTGCTATAAGGGATAACAAAACTCTAACAGTATTTAGCTTTGCAACATGAGAAAATATCTCTTAGTAATCAATACTATGGGTCTAAGAATACCCTTTTACTATGAGTCTCGCATTGTATCTCTTTATTAACTCATCTACTATATTGTATTTAATGGAGTATACCCACTTTCATCCCATAATTTTCTCTCCCTTCAGTGAAACAAAGTCCATGTGCCATTCTTTTATAGAGCTGGCATCTCCTCAGTTATTGCTCAAGTCCATTTGGATAATTTAAGGCTTCTTGTACCATATAGGGAACATATTTAGTAGATAGTTTGTGTATAAAAGGATTTCAAAGGCTCCAAGAGTCTCTGGGTTGATACATGATGAACAATGAGATACTTCCTCACTTTTTCTTCATGTTTTGATGAGTATCGATTTGGTGGCTTCCCTTGATTATATTTAAAAAGTAATTTATAGCTAACAGAGTCATTTATAGAATTCAAATAAGAGGAGCTTAGAGTTTGTACTTCAGGATTATTCTCGGGAGAGAGATTGCTTTATACTAATATGTGAGGGGTGGGCTCTTCATGCTCATGCTCAACATTATCAACATCTCCTATATGTGTCATTTTTATACTCGAGATTATCGGGATGCTTAGCATTATTTTTCCTCCCTTCCGAGTTTTCTTCTATTGGGACATCATTTTCCCTTCCTTCCGAGTTTCCTTTCAACTCAACATCATTTTTCCTCCCTTCCAATTCCCTTCCAATGCGACATCATTTTTTCCTTCTTTTTAAGTTCCTTTTTAAGTTTGTGTAACCCCAGCTCGTCTAATTTTTTGTTCTTAATTCTACTATTCACTTATTAGCTCCCCCTATAGAGAAGAATGAGTACTTGAAAAAAATTTTAAATCAAGAAAATTCACATCCATAGAGTTGTATAAATTCCTAGTAGCAGGATCGTAGCATTGATATTCTTTCTTATGAGCTACATATCCTTAAAAAACACATCGTACTGCACAAGGTTCAAGTTTTTATCACTAGTTTTTATAAAGGTGAACATAAACAAATCGACTAAATATTTAAAGGCATCATTAGAACATATGGCAATTTTAAATGATGAGTGAGAGTTTGAAGCGGAGTTTCAGAGTTCAACACAAGAGGTGGCATTCGATTCAATAGGTAAACTATAGTACAAATAACATTGGTCTAGTATCACGGGGTGTGTGAGTCTTAGTTTAAAGTGCTCAGGTTATCTTAAGTGTATACATATTCTTCCATTCTACAACACTATTTTTCTAGGTGTTTGAGAATATGTAGTCCTATGATATAGTTCATGGCTTTGAAAGAACTCTTGGAACTCATAGTTGACATATTTCCTTTTATTTTCATATCGAAGAATTTGAAGTCTAGTAGAGAATTATGACTTTATCATACTATGAAAGGATCAATAAAACGAACACTTCATGCTTAGTTTTATCAAATAAAACCAATTCATACATGTACAATCATCAATGAAAGTCCTGAACCATTTAAAACTAAAAGAATATGCAATGGGAGTATTGGGCGTAGATCTCCATATATTAGAATCAAGCCTTACATTTACTTAAATTTATTGGGTAAGACACACGATGAATTTTAGCTTGAATATAAGTTTCACATCTAAAAACTGACTCATTTGACTTTGAAAACATATTCAGAAACAAGTGCTTCAAGTAAAGGAATGAATGGTGTCCCAAACATTTGGTGCCACAACTAAAGCTGTTATTCTTTGTTGCTTGTCTGATACACAACATTCACTTTACCAACGCTAAAATTATTAATGTAGTATAGCTCCCCTTTTAGTACCATAAATAAGAATCTCATTCGTGAGAATATCCTAGAATAAATAGAATTTTGGATAAATTAGTGCATAATAATTTAACACTTCAGTAGCTTGGCCTACGTAAAATAATTTATTTGAAAGAGAGGGAACTAGTGAAGTATTTGGTAAGGAAAATGAAGGGGAAAAGCCACTTTTCCAGCCCTTGTAACTGAGTATGTCACACTATTAGCATTAGCAATGCATGTTCTTTTTAGTTAATCTGATTCCACAAAGTCTTTTGGATTAAAGGTCATATGGTTAGTTGCCCTAAATCAATAATCCAATCAATGAAAGTTTTCTGTCTAAAGCAATATAAACCACAACCAATGTTACCTAAACCATTAGAAGACTTGATTTTATTTTCCAATAAGAGAGTCTTTGCTTAACCAATGCTTTCTCTTGTATCCGCTTTGTTTTTTTTTTTAGTCTGTACCACCACTCAGGATACCCATACAGTTTAAAGTAGGTTTCTTGAGTATGTTTCATATTCCCATAGTGAGTACAACCTCTTCCCTCGATTTTTCCTTTTCTATTTTTCTTGCCACTATACATGGATGATGGACCAGTCTTGGATATTTGTGAGATAGAAGATTGAGCCTTATATCCTTTAGAGATCATCATAGCACTTGATATAGTCTTTATGCCATTTAGCATAACAGCTTGCTAAATATCCTCTTTTTAAACCTGAGCATAGGCTTACTCGACCATAGGAAATGGTTATATTTGTAATTCATCACTCTTAACCTTATCTAGTCGGTCATCTAACCCATTCAAAAAGGTATAGCCCAAGAATTATAAATCTATATATCTTCAGCACACTTCATTAGATTCAGTCAATGAAAGTTTATCTCTCTCCACAATTCTTGGAGATTGTTGTAATATGATTCAATGGATCCTCTAGCCTATCTCATCCTAGCAATACACCTTTTTAGCTTATACACCTGAGAGGTATCATACCCATCAAAATAGGTTATGGCATTGGCAATTGAATCTCATACCTGCTTTACTGTAAATATTGAATGAAGTTAAAAATCAGTAAAGGTTCCATAAAGTTTATTAATCATCCTTTCATAACAACTTTCTCAGTTTTCCACTTTTGAAGGTTAGATCTATTGTCTCGAGTTGTAAAATATCTCTAATAATATACCCAAGTTTTTCTTTACCTGTTATGTAAATCTTTATCACTTGAGACTATAAGGCATAGTTGGTTCCATCTAATTTTATGTTATTTGAGTATTGAGGGCACCATGGCTTATGGTCTTTGCATTCTAAATCAACTTATGGGTTAATGCTTGTTGCATCTTGGCCGTTAAGTCATCTAAAATGGTAGCCGTGAGTTTCTCATCGGATGCCACAAGGTCTGTTTATTATGGCATAATTTCTAGTATTTGATAATCTGTTTCCAATCATTGTTGGTGTGGAAACAAGACTAAGAAGGATCCATAGGATTGCTACTATGATACCAATAAGTTCTAATCGTTTTTATTTTTTTTTAATTGTACATTTCTCATTACAAGATGAAGTTTATATAGTATTTACAGGAACTATTTTTTGTTGTATAATCACTAATATTGAATCTAGGCCATAACACATTCATATTCATCTTTTTATAGCAAGTTGACTGCAAGAGAGTAAAAAATGGAGCTCCATGGACGGTACATAGGAACCTTATAGTTCTGAAAGAATGGGATCCTAGTCTGGCAGAAGATGAGCAGCATTTCGACTTGGAATGCTTTTGCGTACAGATGGCTGGCCTTCCTTTTAAGCCAACTCTATTCTAAAAATGCCCAAAAAATTGCTAATATTGTATTTATAGGGTTAATAGAAATGGACGAAGCTCTCCATTTAGATTTGGCTTTTGATCATATCATTAGGATCAAGGTGAGAGTCAATCTTAAAAACCTCTACCAAGAGGATTTCATAATAAAACTAGTTCAGGCACCAAGTGGATTATGTTTAAATATGAGAGACTCCCAAGCATTTGCCAATTGTGTGGTTATATTGATCATAATACCAGGAATTGCCATTGTTTCACTACTCAGGAAGAAGTTACTTATCGAGTTCACAATTGTTTAGACTATGGTTCTTGGATACATGCTGATCCAAAGAAACCCTCTCTTCTTCGGGTAAAACATGATTTTCAATCAAAGAATCCCACTGAGGAACTGTCCACTAAGCCTCCTTCAATGGAATTATCTCAGAAATTAGGAAGTTTTTCTTTGGCAGCACCTGCAATGGAGGCGTGTGGATGTGTGGTGGCTTTGAAGGAGAGTGAAAACGTGGTGGTTAAGGATACAAGGAAGGTTACTGATATTCCCAAGGTGAGTTCAGGGGAATGTAGCGCTGCAACTAGTAAGGCTCATAATCACCCTAATACCTATACTCTTCTGCGGCGGTCTCTAAAGAGAGTCAGGAGCTGGTCAATTCATCTGCTGTATTGACTCGTGGAGGGGCTTAAGGAAAGCGAAAGGAAGTTGCTGTTGGTTACGTGAATGAGGAGATGAAAGAGCCAATTGCTGATCAAGATACACAACCCAAAGTAAAGCTATTTATGCCTGAAGAAAAAACTAGTATTATAGGCCACCAATCCACTACACCCAACCAAAACCAAAGTCTCATTGAGCAGATGAAGTCTATTATGTTAACTCTGGATTCCTTATTGGGCTCGGGTTGCAAATTAACTGACAAAGGCAAAGAGCCAAAAGCTAATACTGTTAGAGTAAGGAAATTTAAACTTAAGGAGATGGCCATGACCAATCAAGCTAAGGATGTGAATGCAATTTTAGAAGCAAAGACAACTCATGATGCCATCGTCGATTCCACCAACCCTGAGGGTTTCTCCCTAGTTCGGTCTTGTTAGCGTGTAGTGATCTGGAGTCACTCGCTTTACTAGGCTATGTTTGTTTAGTAAGATTAGTGACTCCATTTAGTTTTCTTTTAAGCTTTATTTGTGTTATCCAAATTATGTTAGACTTGTATTGGTGCTGATGGGTTTCTAGTACCTTTAGGATGTGTTTTCCATCCTTTTTGTTGTCAATAATGGTTACTAATATGTAATAGCCCCTGCCAGGATGTCCAATTGCCACATCCTTTTGATTTTGTAACTACACATCCTTTTGATTTTGTAACTATCTCAAGGTAGTCAATATTTTCCCATCCTTGGGTCTTGTGGTTTCTTAATGAAATCTATTATTCTCAAAAAAAAAAATAGCGATTTCTTATTTAGGAACAAGAATCCCTATAATTTTCTATAAACTCAAGTCAATATATATATATATATATGGTTGTGATTAGTTAAGGGGCATATACAAATGTGACTAATAAATACATTTGCGGCCCCTTAGACTTAGCATAATTTATCAGTTTGACACTTTAACTTATAGTTTTGGCATTTCAATACTTAAACTTGTCTAAAATGCACTAATCTGTACTAATCTAATGACAGAATGCATCTAGCATCTCCTGTAGTTGTCACTTTTTGTCAGTTTGACACCTCTACTTGCAATTTTTTGTCAATCAAACCCTTGTGATGTGGCATATATTGATTTACTATCTTATACCACGTGTGCTAATAGAAGTTTCAAAATTGTATTTTAGGTGAATTCAGGTGTTAAAATGATAGAATTATAAGTTGAAGTGTCAAACTGAAAAAATGATAAATACAAAGAATCATGGATGTGTTATGCATTTTCTCAATTAATTGTTTTAAACCAAACAAGTCATTAATTATAAAAAGATGAAAAAGGAGAAAAAGAAAGAAAACGAAAAGCAAAAAAAAAAGTGTGAAAGGCAGCGTCAGCTGGGTGTAGTCGTTCCAATTAAAATTGAAAGAGATTCATTTGTTGTTCTATGTTGATTGATTGATATGGGTTGGTATGTTGCTTTGGGTCCCTTTTACAATTCTCCATAAAAGTCCCATACTTCTTTGTCCTCTTCAAGGGACCACCTATTGCCTTTACATACAATAATAATAATAATAATAATAATAATAATAATTATTATTATTATTATTATTAAAATTTTCTCTAAAACAAAAATCACAATAATAATAATAATAATAATAATTCTTTCTAAAACAAAACAATAACAAAAATTTAAAAATTCAAAATAAATTATATTTAATGATCAAATTTATTTACATATATTATAAATTTAATAATTAAATATAATATATTTAAAAATATATAAATATATAAATATTTTTGAAATTATAATTATAATTAAATGATATTGTAAAATAATTTTTATGAATCAAACAAATTTTTAAATTTTATTACAGAAATTAAATTAAAAAAGTTATTCAAATTGAGATTTTTATTTCTAATCTATAAAAAAAATCTATCAAATCAAATTCTATATATCATTTGTATGATGATTTGAGTTGCGATTATAATAGATGTAAAATAAAACTCTAATTTATGTCCTAAGAGACATGTCATTTACCGACCAAGCTATTCATATCTTGAAAATAAATACAAAATAATTTCTTTGTTAATTGTTTTATATTATTTGATGGTTGGGATGTATTAATTTACTACGCTTTGGCTGATTTTTGGAATCTATTTAGATTATTTTTGTCTGGAAGAATATGCAAGAGTTAAAGTATCACTGCCCTACCCACACCTATTAAAAGAATTAAAATCTTAGTTCAAAAAAAAAAAAGAATTAAAATCAGTGATTCTCCCACGGTATTTTTAAAATGTAAAATTTAATTTATAATTTTTTTTTTGTCGAAAGTTTAGTTTAGTAATATATTTTTTTTTCAAAACATCAATAAGTAAATAGTTGGACTTTTTACTTCTCTCCTTCTCTATTAAAAAATTAATTTTTATTTAATTTATAAATAATTATTTTTATTATTATTGATTTCTTTATTCACTAATGGTCCAAATTTATTTACTTATCATATAAAGAGATGTTTATTTACATTCTGAATATTATACCTAATGATTAAATGAGTTATATATTTTTTTAGTTTATATTTTCAAATGAAGTATAAATATTTAAAAATAATCAATAGTTATAATTAAAAAATAAAAATTAACGGTTTTTAATTTCATTTATACAAATATACATATTTATACCATATCGTGATAGAAGTCAAAAAAATCATACGCATATATATATTGTAAATTTACCTATTGATTGTGTATATATAACACAGGAAGAGGTTTTATTTTTCTTTTTTTAATTGAGGGAGGTAAAAACCGAACATTTTATTTATATATGTCTAAAAAAAATTATACTACTAGACTGCTTAATTTTAAAGAGCATTAGATTTTGAATCCAACTAACTTATTCCAAATATGGGCTATTGATAATTTTGCATATTGCTTAATTAATTATCGACTGTACAGTTGGCTTCCATATGATTCTGATGGTTTGGTATCATTATATATTGGGTTAATTATATAGATGGTTCATCAATGGAAAACAACCTTCGAAGTTTTGAGTGCCTAAAAGTTGTAAACCCAACCAATCCCAAATAACAGATGATGGCATTGAGATGAAGACGTTCGAAAAAAATAATAATTCAAATAAATAATTTAGTGGGTGGTTCGTCATTGTTAATAAAATTATATTGACAAACAAATCACTTACCAAAAAAAATTCAAGAAACAAAATGAAGAATAAATGAGTAATCTGATTCCTAAATCCATGTAAAAGAAATGTGAGATTAGACTATCACTTAAAAGGTTACATTAGATATTTTTAATCAAAAAGATAAATAAGACGCTCTTTAGTTTGTATTACAAATTTCATTTTTGTGAATACAATAATTAAGACAATGAAAGATGTAGGGACTTAAATGCTTGAAAAATCATCTAGAAGAGGGGAAAAATGTCTCAATGTTCTTCAAGAAGCTAGAAAGGGACATGATTTGTCTGACTTTTTCCATTCCTCACTTAGGACTTTGTACATTGAGACGCCCATGAGGGATTGTGAGATCTGTTCATTCTTTTGAGCAGTTTTAACTTTTACTTTGGAGTAATTTATATTTTCCCTTCCATCTTTTTAAATTCATCCTCTTAGTATTATTTTTTATAGGGAAAAGGTGCAAATACTCCATTGAAGTTTTACCCTAAGTGTTGATATGTCATTAACGTTATTTAGAATTTTAATACATCATTAACGTTTCAAAAATGGAGCGCATAACCCCCCGAACGTTAACACTTGTCTATGTGGCAGCTGGGACCCACAACTCATGAGTATAATTAAGTCTTGTATCTTTTTTTTTGTACAATTAAGTCTTATAGATTAATAAAAAAATTCATTTTAAGGGTTACTAAGAAACAAAATTGATAAATACTTTTTAAAATATCTATATAACATAAATATAAAATTTTAAAAATTTTTAAACCAATAAAATATATTTTTTTAATTTTTTCTTGAATTTAAAAAACTTTACAATTAAGTGATATATATTTCAAATCCAATTTTATTCATTAATATAAATAGAAAATTGATAATTAACCCAAAAATTTAATTTTAATGGTTGACTAAAATGTTTTTAAATTTTATTAATTAGTTTAAATTTTTAAACCTACACAATAAGTGATAAATAAAATTTTTTTATTCAATTGTTAAAATTAATTTTTTTTAGTCCCAAAAAATAATATAAACAATGTGATATGCTAATTAAGTTATCATAATATACATTTCTTAATTAACTAGCAATTTTTTTAACACCCAAAATTTAAAATTTAGCTTAGAGTATTGTCTTAAACTATCCCTACATAGTCAAAAGTGGTTATAGGTTCAAAATGACTATAGTTTTAGGGAAAAAAAAATGTAATGGGACTACAAAAATTTTAATTTTAACAATTGAATAAAAAAAATAAAATTTTAACAATTGAATAAAAAAAATTAAAAAAATGTAATGGGACTACAAAAGTTTTTTAAATTCAAGAAAAAATAAAAAAAATATATATTTTATGGGTTTAAAATTTTTTAAAATTATATAATTATGTTATATAGATATTTTAAAAATATTTATCAATTTTTTTTGTTAGTAACCCTTAAAATTAATTTTTTTTATTAATCTATATGACTTAATTGTACTAAAAAAAAGTTACAAGACTTAATTGTACTCATGAGTTGTGGGTCCCAGCTACCACATAGACAGGTGTTAACGTTCGGAGGGGTTATGCACTCCATTTTTGAAACGTTAATGGTGTATTAAAACCCTAAATAACGTTAATGACATATCATGCACTTAGGGTAAAACTTCAGTGGGGTATTTGCACCTTTTCCCTTTTTTATATTGGATCCCAAAACTATCACACGAATTCTCTTCTAATAAACTATCAGAGAATGCACATCAATAACTGATAAGTGAGAGTCGGTATGGATATAATGGCCATGATGTTGATGCCAACGGATCTGACTCGGCACCGTTTGGATCACGATTCCTTTTTCCTTGTTACAAGAAAACAAAGGGAATATGAGGGGAGTACTGAAAAATTTTAAGGATGACATAAATGCACTTATAACCCTCTAGTCAACCAGGAGATACAGGGAGTCTCCACTCAGTATCATCCGAGAAATTATCCGGTTAATGATTAGGGAAACTTGGATCCCTTGCTTGGAACCAAAATTCATCCGTAGGATAAAACATTAGGTTCGGATGTCGATGTCAATAGGAGCATACTCATTTATTTACAGGCATTTTCATACCACTCGGATGCTGAGCAGGGTCGACCTTACTAGTTAACACAATGCTTCCAAGAAATATGTACTATTTTGGATCAACCATTACACACAAATGCAACAATAAACACAAGCACATAAAAACAATATTCTATGAAATGATGCATGGTTGGCCTTACTAGTTAACACAATGCTTCCAAGAAATATGTACTATTTTGGATCAACCATTACACACAAATGAAAAATTAATATATTCACACAAGCACATAAAAACAATATTGTATGAAATGATGCATGGGCATGATATTCAAAAACATTATAATCATAATAAATAAATAAACATGACATTTGATATAATTCATAAATAATTTTAAACATAATGATGCATGATCATGGTAAAAATGATGTATGAATCATGGCGTAATCATGTGTCATGGTAATCACAATGGCACAAAATCATGGCAAAATATGACAAATTTATACCATACATGTCATAAGAATTTCTAATCATGTAATCCTAATTACATCATGCTAAAATGAGAATAAATTAATCAAAGACAATAATGTAAATAAAGTAAAGAGAATGAAGGATTAGAAAGGCAAACACTCAAGTAGACTTCTCCTCTTCCATCTTGTCCTTATTTACCGAGATTCAAGGCCATAATTTTAAGAATTTAAAAGAAAGAAAAATATAGATAAAAATTGTTTAAAAAATGAGAAAAGTTGAAAAGTACTTTAAAAACCGAAAAAGGAATATATTTGAAATGATAAAAAAAATAAAAAATGAAACTAGACAAGATACTAGAATAAATTGGTAAAATGGGAAAATGGGAGCAAAAAGTTCTAAAATAGACAAAAGAAACAAAGTTTATGGTGATTGTTTGATCATATTAAAACCTTTAATTTATGATGTGGACAAACCATCATATTAGACTTCAAGATATGGATCTTGTACCTTGGATAGATTTTACACCACAAATTATTACATTCCTTTAATCTCAACAATCAGCATAAAGAATTTAAAGAGAAGAGAATAAGACAATTGATCTTGAGATTTTGGTTGGATCAAACATTGTAAATGGACACTCAAAATATAATACATTAAATAATATGCACATATTCATAAAAGAAATTAACTAAAAGCCATTTAGAATGCGATAGATCAATTAGAAAAAGAAACATTAAATAATTAAAATAAGAATTAGGACTAAAGTTGAGAAAAAGAGATAAAAACATATTTAGATATAAATCTCTCAAATAGAGAAAAATCAAATAAATGGAGTAATAAAAGAAAAATCAAAATCACATGTAATAAGAAGATCATGATAGAAATTATAAAACAAGAATAATTTCTATATAATATCATATAAGAATAAAAATAACTAGAATTAAAAGAGATTTTAAGTAAAGAAAAAGAAAATTATAAATATATAGTCATTAAAAGAATGATTTTAAGTGACTAAAAAATAAAGCTTCAAATAAAAGTGATATGAATAATCACATTAAATGAACAAAGTAACTAATCAAAGTTAAGAATAACAAACAAATAAACATAAATAAATTGATAGAGAAATGAGATGGAGAATTACACATAAATAAAGTAAATGATGAATATTAAATATATAATAGAAAGATCAAAAGTGTTAGAGTAATAAATTAAATATCAAAATAAAAAAGAGAAATTAAAGGAAGAGATGAGAGAGTAGAGATACATACTTGGAAATAATAAAGAAAAAGAAACAAGTATATAATAAATAACAAAATGAAATAGAAGAGAAATAAGAGTGAATAGATGATAATTTGAACACAAAATATAAAAAGAATGAGATTGAGAGATTGACATTTAATAGATAATAGCAATATATATAATAACATATTTAATCATAGTATAGATATAGATTACATAATATTATGGATAGTTATAGATATATAGATATTATAAGTATAAACATTATATATGCATATATATATATATATATATATATAATAGAAATTTAATTACTTAATATTTAATAATAGTGCTCTCAAAGCTTCTCTTTGGTGCTTTCTGAGCTACTACAGTATTCTCATCTGAGATCGATTTTTGTAGTTTTTTCCTTGCCTGAAATCAATCAGCGCGATCTTCTCTTTAAGAAGTGATCCCTATATGGTCTCATCTTCTTACATATTCTAATTCTATCACCAGAAAGTGGTAGTTTTTCTCCTCTCTTGGCTCTCCTTTCATTCTGTTTTAGCTAAGATCTCGTTAGTCGTAAGAATGAATGTCATTGTTTGGAACTATCAAAGAATCTGTAACTCTCCAATGTTTAGAATGCTGCATGATCTTATTAGGAGACATCAACCAAAAATGGTCTTTCTTATTGAAATTAAACAAGAGCAGCAGAGAATGGAAGATTTGCGAAGGAGAAATCACTGTGATCATGGAGATTACGTGGATCCTCAAGGAAGGTTAGGAGGGCTTGTGATCTGGTGGCAGAGTGAATGGAATGTTCATATTCGGTGGAAACAGAAACACTTCATAGATGCAGTTATTAGATCGGATGTAGAATGGCATTTTACGGGGTTTTACGGAGCTCCTGATCGATGAGATAGAGACAGGGTTTTAGAGGAGGCAAAGTTTCTAAGAGAAAATGTAGCTCTTCCATGGATGATGGCTGGGGTTTTTAACAATTTCATAGTTCCGAGAGATAAAGTGGGTGGTGGAGGCTTTAACTGGTCACAGTCGAAAAAAATGGTGTTCTTTATGGATTGCTGTGGATTTGCAAAATTGGAATTCATGGGACTGAGATTTACATGGCACAATCGTCAACAAGGGAGTGACAAGATCATGATTCGGCTTCACAGAGCTTTAGCAATAGTAGATTGGTGTTAAATGTTTCAAGATGCAGTGGTGGAGCATGAGCGCTTTAATGCTTCTGACCATCATCCTTTGGTGATCCATCTTACAAGAAGGTACAGGAAGAAATTACCACCCTTCCGGTTTAAAGGTAAATGGCTAAAAGAAGAAGAATGTTAAAGCCTAATCAATCGTGTGTGTTTGGAAACTTGATGAAGGAAAAGAAGAACAAATTCCATTGCAGGTGAAATTACATGAGACAACTACATATTTGATGAAATGGAGTAAGGAAAAATTCTAGAATTCAAAAAGAAGAATCGAGGCCATTCAGCACAGAATCAATGAAGCCGATTTAAATGATAAAGATCAGGAAGAGGAGCAGAAGCTTAAAAAAGAGTTAGCGGAGTTATGGCAAAAAAAAGAAATATATTGGCTTCAAAGGTCAAGGATAAATTGGCTAAGTGAAGGAGATAGAAATTCCAAGTTCTTCTTTATTACTACTCTTAAAAGGAGAAAAAGAAACGGAATTTTAATACATAGAAATGAGAATGGTGGCTGGATAGTAAATGACAAGGAGATAAGCCTAGAAGTTCAACGTTTTTTTCATAAGCTCTACTCGGATAATCAAACTGAATCTGATTTATGTATATTGGATGACCTTCAAATTTTAGTTTCTAAAGACATGAATCGGAGTCTTATAACAAATGTGACAGAGGCTGAGATCAAGGAAGCAATGTTTCGTTTAGGTAGATTCAAAGCCCCGAGTCCATATGGGTTCTCGGGTTTTTTTTTCCAGGATAATTAGGAAGTAATTAAAAGATACATTTTTCAGTTTGTCAAAGGAGTTTTCAGACAACGGAAGATAGATCCTAGCATCAATAAAACGTTGATTACTTTAGTGCCAAAAGTGAAGAACGCGGAGAGGATGGTTGAGTTCCGCCCTATTAGCTGCTCAAACTTTATCTACAAGGTGATTGCGAAAATATTAGCAAATCGCTTAGGGAAATGTATGGATGAGCTAATTACATTAAATCAGTCAGCTTTTGTTCCAAAGCGGAGTATTGTAGACAACATAATCATAGCTCATGAGGTTATACATAACCTTAATCGAAGAAAGGTAGGAAGGGCTAAAGGCATGGCTATTAAGCTTAACATGGAAAAGGCTTATGATCAGGTAAATTGGTTATTCATAGAAGCAGTGATGAGGAAGATGCGATTTGATAAAAAGTGGGTGAGGTGGGTAATGGAATGTATAACAACAGTGTCATTTGCAGTGGTTCTCAATGGTGAAGTGTAGAGTTTTTTTAAACTAAAAAGGGGGTTAAGGAAAGGTTGCCCCCTCTCTCCGTATATTTTTATTCTTGTAGCTGATGTTCTGTCTCGTATGATTAATCAAGAGTTGACAAGGGGAAATTTATCAAGTTATATCATTAAATGTGGCTGCCAAGCTTTAACTTATATCCAATTTGCAAATGACAACTTTTTTTTGGCAAATTTGATGTGGAGGAAGCCATTAAATTAAAAGGCATTCTCTACAAGTATACAACTACATCGGGTCAAAACATAATGAAAGAGCCCTAGAGGGGGGGTGAATAGGGCTATCGAATAAAAATCGAAAATTAAAACGATTCAAACAACAATTAAAAGAATGTTGAGAGGGAAGAATAAAGAACACAATGATTTAAGGAGTTCGGATTCAACAACAATCCTACGTCTCCACCTAACTTATCCCCAAGTTAGGATTTTCAATCACCCACAATCTTATTCACAAGATTGAGATTACA
>CATIWK010400728.1:0-12008 GCA_949634005.1 Mallotus japonicus
TAAGCAGATAATATGTCCCAATCTCTCTCCTCAAAAGGACACACCACCCACACCTCCATGTCTTAGCTAGCTTGTTCGCATCTCAAGCTCACACAATAGTCAGCTATGTAGTCACATGGACTTGACAGAAAATTCACCATTTTACCAGAACTTGATAAACAAAATATAATGATAATAAATAAAAAAAGATCTTCACATTTATCATGTATGTTTGTAATAAAAATCAAATAAAGTGGATCAATAACAAAGCAAATGTTATAAGAGATTTGTGGAAAGTGACTGATGATAGTATGTTACCATATTTCTAATCAAAATTATAGAAGAACTTTTTAGAGCAAGCATGGATTTGTGCTTTTCATATGCTGGATGTAATTACCTTTTCAATCAAATACTACTATAATATTCATCCTTTATTTATTTTTTTACCTAATATTCATCCTTTATTTGATCATTTAGAACTACCTCATCTTAAATCGTTTTATCAATAAAATACGCATATCCATTTTTGGCCACTAATAAGTACGTGGCACTACATGTAGACGTTGACATGACAAATGTATCAATTAAGTGGGACATCTGATATAATATCATGCCACGTACTCCATTTTTTCTCTCTCCTCTCCTAAAAAAATTAGTAGTATTTTTAGGCTAAAGTAGTAATTTGCTCCCTAAACTTGGACGTGGTGGTCAATTAACCCATATTTTAACTTTTTGGCCAATTATTCCACTAATTTGGTAAATTTGACCAATTAGCCCATATTAGCTTTTCAAAAAAATTCAATTCAGTTCAAAATAACTTTTTTTAACTGATTCACCCAAAACTTTCATTTATCGACTAATTAGGTTCAATTTATCAAAATTAAAAATATGAAAGACATGCATTAGTAAAATTTAAATTTAAATTTAAATTTTATTTTTTAGGAATTAAAATTCAATTTAAAAATATACTAAAATTAAAAAAATTAAAATTTAGAAAAATATAAATAATTTTTAAATTTTTTACATAGATTTAAATTAAAATGATCAATTATTTTTTAAAAATTAAAAATTAAAAAAATTAAATTGCATCTATTTAACTTTTTATTTTGATCAAATAGTGCTTATACATATAGTTAAATAAGTATATATGCAGTTTTAAAAAATTATTAAATTTAATTTTTATTTTTTTTTATTTTATGCATATAAATTTTAAAAGATATTAAAAATATGAGTAAAAATAAAAGATTCACAGCATAAAAACTTTCAACTAAATGTAAATTAGAACATATGTTTTTGAAATTTTTAAGTTTTAATATTGTAATTTATTTAAATTTAAATTATATGTTCACCTCAAAGAAAAAAAAATTTCAGTAAATTTAATTTTATTATTTTATCAAAAACACATCTCCCACACTTTTTCACTGTGGACACCCTCAGTTTGATCGGCCCGCAACAAAAGTCCGGTGATGAGAAAGTCCGAATTTTGAATGCAAGAAGAGTCCGAGATCTTCTTAGAATGGATTCAAAAGCTTAAACCAACCTAAAGCCCAAAACATCAAGCCTAATACCCTTGATCCTAGCCCATTTCTCTTAAACCAAATTCAGGTCCATTAACCTTCATTTCTGGCCTAGGCCTGGGATGAAGAGGCGATCACCTCTTCATAGAGGCGTCGCCTTTTCACCCTGGGCATCGGTGAGGCGACGCCTCACCAAAGAGGCGGCGCCTCTTTACACCTGTCCCCTGCAGCAATAAATGTCATTTATTACTGCATTAAACACACAAGGATGGACCCATTTTATCTCATCTCTGCAGAATTTGGACGAAAAAGGAGACTTTGAAGGCAAAAATGAGCTGGAAAAGAGGAGGTAATGATGAAAAATGCAAGGTTTACAATTAACCTTGATTTTTGAAAAATTGGGGAGAGAGAGAGAGAGAGAGGAAGGCTTAAGTAGGAGTTGAGGCTAATATTTTAGGGGAGGTTGGCCATTTTCAAAAAAAAGGGAAGTTCTGGAGAGAAAAGAAAGAAAAACAAGGAGAAAATAAGAGTTAAGAGGAAGAAGAAGTGGATTTTGAGCTTGAGGATCCAATTCCTTGAAGAAGAAAAAGGCTTTCTTACATTCAAACTAACAAACAAAGCTCCGAGGGCTTAGTTAGGAGTACCAAATTCGTCCAAATCAGTGAGAATCACTTATTTCAAGGTTTGAGTGTCTTGTTTGGTTTAGAACTTCATTTCTTGATTTTATACTTGTTTTTTGTGTTAGTTGTTTTCTTAAGATTGAGTTTAAGGCCTGAATATGTGAAGTATTAAGTATTTAGTTGTTGGTTTGCGTAGATTTGCATGAGTATTTAAGTTACTTAAGATCAAAGAAATATGTAGTTCTTTGTGCTGCTGTGCCTGTTGAAGAGGCGTCGCCCCTTTGCACTAGAGACGATCGCCTCATAACCAGGGTTTGGCACAATTCTGCTCCTTTTAGTATCTTTTTGGTTTATTTCCGATATATGATACGGATATGCTGCCTAATACCCTTGATATTGTATGTGAATGCTATGCTTTTAGGATTATTTGAGTGATTAATTCATGTTCATATGGATCTTTATGTCTACTTTCACGCAAATTTAATTCGAATTATTTTGTAAATAAAACTGTTTACTTTGAGTTTGGAACTAACCATTATTTATTGTAGGTTTTGGTGATTATTAATCACTATGTAATTAGTGAATTAATTAGTTCTTGAGAGGTTTCATTTAGATTTGTTATTGTGTTAATTGTACAAAGTGTTGTAATCCCTAATCTCTTCCCCATTTATTTGAATGAATGTTTGTAATATTTATTCCGTTTATTTATGACAAGTGCAAGGTAAATAAGCATGAAAACGAGATTAATATGCAAAGTTTTGTAAAATTATGAAAGTGGAAGCGTTTGCAACTCACAGTAATAAGGAAATAATTTGATAATCATGGGTAATAAAATACAAAACCCAAACGGAGGCCAACCGCAAGGTTGGGCAAGGTTGGGTGGGCATTCCAAGTCCATACCCAGTTTCCGAACCCGATCTCTGATGACGACTTCTGGGTACCTCCATGGAATCTAGTTGCTGTAAGTGTGTTCCAGTTTTCATCCGGGTGGCAACTTCATCTCCAATTTGGGCCCCAAGCCCATTTTGTATTTCCTAGTGGGCCTTGAGCTCACACAGTGCCGTGGTCGTCAACACTTGGGCGCTCGCTAAACCCTGCCGCCTACAATTAGTATATGATAAAATGTTATGTTGATATAGCACCAAACACCTTTTTATTTAAAAAGAAAGAGAATTTGATGAGTTAGCAAAAATTCTCTTTAAAATACACTATTTTAAATTGTTTATATAAAACTAAAATATCTTTTTCACTTTAAAATTGTAAACTTTATACCTTTTAATAATTTTAACATGCTTTTAATTAAAAAATTCATTTCAATGTCATATAAGTAATTCCAAATTTATAACAAATTGAAATATTATTTTTTATTTTAAAATGGTATATTTTAAGAAGAAATTTTTTACTAACTCATTAAATTCTCTTCTTTTAATTAAAAGAAATTTGGTGTCATATCAATATTAAATACTACAACATTTTATAATATGTTAAAAAATTGATTGAACAAATATAATTTAATATTAGCCTAATTATCTAAAAAAAATCACGAACTTTACGAGTTTTAATAATTTTTTTTACTAAATTTTTAAAAAGATATGTTAAAATTGATAAAAGTTGTAAAGTTTATGATTTTTTTATAAATGTTAAAAGAACGTATTAAAATTATTAAAAGATGTAAAGTTCAAGATTTTTTAAATAAAATTTGAAAGAATATGCTAAAATTGTTAAAACTTGTAAAGTTCATAATTTTTTTAAATAATTATGCAATAAATTAAACAGAAATTTTTGCTTATTTCAGGTACACAATTGTACCTGACATCAGATTTTATATATATTAACAAGCTCGAAATATTTCAAATATGTGTCACAAATAGCTAGTTAATTTCTTAGTTGTTAAGAGATTTTTACCACCTTTATAATCTTAACGGGGTCGAACCAGCTTAGTTAGAATTTAATGATCAAATAAAAAAATTAGCTAGCTAGTTTCTATTTTTGTGCTACCTAGTGGGTAAGAATTTTCCAACAGGAAGATTTTTTTTTTTTTTTTTTTTTTTTTTATAAGCAAAACAGGAAGACTTCTAAAAATTGCTAGAGGAAGGAAATAAAACTCACAAAAGGAGGCAGTCTTGAAGGTGGATATCCCATCTCTCTTGCATTTATCTCCGGTGACCGTTGTCCTCCGGGGACCATCTCCATATGTGAACACATTTACTTGATCCTTCTTCATATACTCCAGTTTTCACATAAACCACCATGAATCGTCCTACAAGATTCCTAGGGTATGCAACAAGAGCAGCAGCAATAGTTCTATATTGGCCACTTCTATCCTGAGCCACAACATCATTAGGCTTTACATTGGCATTGTTTGAGCTTTGCAATAGCTTCCTGTCTCCCATTGGCATCGACATAGGAAATCCATCAGCGCCATGACCAGCAATGTCGTTGGCGTCCGCGGCTTCCAGTTTCGTCGAGTCGTCTTGGTATTAAAGTTGGGTGGAATGTTAAAGGCATTTGCTATATGCATGTGACATAGCAGAAACAATGGCAAAAGCATTGCTTGTTAACTCTGTGGCATTGACAAGGCCATCAGACATTAGCTTGTGTAGCATTGTCCAAGTGAGTCCATCCACACATGTTTCTTTATATGATATAACAGAACTCAGATAATTTTTGAGCTCAGCCTCCGTGTATTTGCCAGCGGTCAAACCACTATTCTCCACAGCGAAGAACAATTCTTGTAGCTCTTGGACTGCAAATTGCAGCAAATCCTAACAGTCCTCCAAAGCCATCTTGTGGGTGGAATCTTTCGCTTCTTTTCCAATACCAACGGCATTGACATTAGCTAACTTGAAATGTTCAATTGAAAATAAATCTACATGGATGGCATTCGCATTTTTAACAACAGGTGGCATTCGCATTTTTAACAACGGGAGATGCTTCGGCACATCAGTGCTTGTGATATGTCGGCTCACAGAATGCAGAAACAGCCATAGAAGTTGTAGACAGGAACTTCTCTTCCCCATTGATGTCAGATTCAGAGCTGTCTGTAATCTGTATTGCTTAAGTTTGCAAATGCATACGCCCATAACAAGGATAATGGAGACTCCTCTGACGTGGCTATGTTCATATCAATTTTCTGCGTCTCTTTGTGTGTATATATATATATATGAGGTGTGCTTGAAATGATAAAGGAGAGCTTAAGTTAAAAGCCATAGCAGCTTTCATTTTAGGTATCTACAGAATTTTCTGTCCAAGTCGACGAACCATAGCAGCTACAAGAGAGAGAAATTGACCTCTTCACTTGAACAAGAGAGTAAACTCATTTTCAGGCGTTTCTTGTCTTCTAATTCTGACTAGAGTTGCTGCTACTGCTACTGTTTTAGCCACGGAAAATCTTTGTATTTAAATTCTTTTTTCAAGACTAAATTACTTTTCTTCTTGTTAATACCATTGACCAAGTAAACCCAACCCCTCCCAAAAAAAAAAAAAAAAAATCAGAAAACAACCAGAAAAAAAAAAACTACTCTAAGTCATTAATTTCTGCTAAGAGACAGAATGCCTTCTATTTCTTGAAGGAGTAGACTTAGCTTCTTCTGGGTTAGCAGAACCAAGACTGTCCGATGAATCTGAGCCGCTATTCTCACGTTTTTCTCCTTTGCTTGACCACAGCTTTGCAAAGATTTTCTTGGACTTAAGCAAACCTTTCATTTTGATAGTTGTAGCTTTATCTATGCCACTTTTACCATAACCACCATTCCTTTCTCCATTGCTCAACCTCAAGGAAGCTATTTCTGCCCTTAGTGCCTTGAGTTCCTCAAATGTGGCCACAGCATCCCAATCTTCTTCTGGATTAGTCATAGCTGATCTCGAGCTGCCATGAGAACCATTGTTTAGATCTCTGAGACTTTTAGGAAGGTCAGGTGTGCTACTGCCTGATGTCGCAGCCACCCGGACCTGCTCAAAAAAGAGTACTTGAACAACCACCCGCAATGGTAGTCTTTCATTCTGCACAGCATGCATACACGCATCAACAGATAGCTTCTTGCAGTCCATCAACTTGCATATCCTCCTTCTCTCGCTTTTGGTGATTCCTGGATGCTCCTGCATTGAAGGAAGAATGAATCTTTAGATATCAATGAACCCATAAGCAACCACTTATTCATGCATACATTTTCTGCACAGCAAGCACGAACAAGGATTTAATAGATTTTTTTTTATCATAACAACATAACAAACAGCAGATTGTTTTGTTCGATGCTACAATAATCTGTGAAATTAATCATATCACTGTTTCACATCTTAATGCCAATCATAAGACGAGATTTTATAATTCATCAAGTTAGTTTCACTTTGTCAAAGATACACAAAGTGATGAAATATCCTCACCTTGAGAAACATGTCAATTGCCCTGTATAGCGCATCATGAGCAGGCCTGGAAATATGAGATACCATCTCTGCAAGTTCAACAAACTTCAAGAAGGGTAGATTGGGATCCTTTGCAATTTCAGCAAGGTATCCATCTATAAGTTTTGCTACCATGAGCTTGGAAGCATCTGACAAAATCCCTGGTCTTCTTATCTCCTTTGTCTCATCAACATCTTCCGATGAAACATACTCAGTATTCTGATCTTGCATCAGAAACTCTTCTACTATTTTCTTCACTGTATCAACATCATACATCATACTCTCTCCTTCTGCTGTTCGTATCAAAAGATCATGGACTGAAGCCTCCTCAAGTTGTTCTCCGATTCTTTTAGTCAGCTGTCCCTTAGTCATATCCCCCAGGTCTACATATATGGCTGCTTTTAATAGTTTCAGTAAAAAACTACAAGAAACACTTCCTCTCTCAGCAGGCAATAGCCACACAATTTTATCAACTATTGATCTGTACTTTACTGCTTCTCCACACTGGACCATACCCTTACTTAAACCTTGCAATCTTCTATAAGCATAAGCTTTCAATGCTTCTCCAACCACATCAGCAGATAGTATAGCCTTGGATTTAATAGCCAAGATAACACGCTTGTATAAATCAATATCAAGATCACATATATCCTCAACCCACCAGTCCTTTGGAACAGACCGGTTTCTTATACCATTTGCATTTGGATCACTCCCATTTTCCTCTGGCAGTTTTTTCCGGTTATAGCTATAGGACCAGTCAACTCTTGAAATATCAACACAAGCCTTGGTAGCCACTGCCTCAACACAATTACTCGTTACCTTCAGTTCATCACATAATGGCAACAGTGACTTTGTGGTCTGAAGAACAATGATCGAGTCCTTCCAGCTGCGGAAAATGCTAGAGCTAAGGAAAACATCTATTTTGTAAATGAGGTTCCCTTTTTCAATGGTTTCATGCATTGCAAGATACTCTGCTGCGCATCGGGCAGCAACAACATTATAAGCATTGAGAGTCACAATCATGCCGTAACAAAATTTGGCACATATCTCAAAGGCAGCAGGCCCACCAGGAATATCAGAAATGTCAACTTCATCACTGTTATCTTCAGAGGCAGTTGTAGCTGACTTCTGCAATCGAGCACTTTTTGACAGAAGAGGAAACTGCATACAATATTGTTCATTAGTATCACACAGATTTCACAACATAGCCCAGTTGCATGTATTATTTATGCCACTGCTGCCAAAATGATTGAAGTACAATGACAAACAACTTTATGCTGATTAAATTGATACCAACAAGTATCATCAAATGCTAAATGCCAAAAATACTATACATTTTGGTTACTTCAGAAAATGACCATGTCAGTGACGTTAAAGATCCACTAGTCCTAAGCTTAAAATGTTTGATGGTTCGACAAGATTAAATGTACCTTATGCAGATAGAACTTTACATCCCCAACATTAATGATGAAGTCAGTTGCCAAATCATTAGCCACAGATCTGCATGGAAAAGATAAAACTTTTCATGATGTCATAACAGGGTAATCACTCATAAGCTACATATCTCACATAATACATTCATAGAAGTACATGCATAATCCAAGGTTACTAAAAACGCAAAGTAAGAGACAAGAGGACTTGAGCTTCATGAGGCAGAATGCCACCCCTCACCCTCGAGGGCCCTTCTCTTATAAAGAACAAATCTGTGAGGTCAACAAGCCAAAGAAGCGGATGCCTCCTCGAGGGCAGGCCACAACATAATAAATGAGATCAGTCCATCATCACCAACATTACCCCAATAGCAGAAGGCAATCAAACCAGTCAAACTTCCAGTCACTCAAAGACGGCCATTTTTATACAAAACCACATTTAATCATGAAATGAAGATCATGTATCAACGATCAAGCTATCATTCAATGTTTAAGAATTCAGCTCAGTAATTCAATCTGATTTCTTTTCATCCTTTTTTCATTAATCCTATTGCAGATTGAGCAACAATCCTATAATTTTTATATGATTTGATATGACTATCCTTATTTTAGAGACATGACTGAAAAAAATCATGAACCAACTGAACCTGCAACATTCCGAAACTATCTTAAAGAAAGACTCTTTTACTTTACTACACGAGTATCTATCCATGGAAACTGAAAGACTACCAAAAAATTTGACTAT
The DNA here is from genome assembly GCA_949634005.1 of Mallotus japonicus. Lineage (NCBI taxonomy): Eukaryota > Viridiplantae > Streptophyta > Magnoliopsida > Malpighiales > Euphorbiaceae > Mallotus > Mallotus japonicus. The sequence goes on from CATIWK010400728.1 coordinate 8,693, forward strand.
CTTGTAAATTACTATTCCAGATGGAAAAAAAAAATCTCAAAACACTCAACAATGACAAAGCTACATTAAAGAACTGGGTGTGTGAAACATCATCAATGAACAGAAAATCAAGGAACAGGGAGAAAATGCCATAAAGTGATTTACTTTACAAGAATCTGGAATACATCAAACATAAAATGTGGAATTTTATCAAGAAAACAAAAAACAGAACGGAATTAAGATTCAAAATATCTCACCTGATATTGTTCACATCTGTCTGAAATGAATCTGGCTTTGATCCAAGTTTCATAAACTTCATGCTGACAAAGGTAAAGATCCAAAAATCTCCTCTGCCACCTAAAAAGAAATCGTTTTCTGCTACTTAATTGATCACTCCTAAATCCAACAACTTATGGCCTATCCTCACTACAACACATTCTCAAATGAAACAACAAAACCCCAAACTCGAGAAGAAATTCCCAGAAATGGAATACACCAGGTGTGGGGACCGAGTTCCTGATTTGTCACAGACTCTTCAAGAATGAGAGTCAATAAGGATCTAAAATAAGGACTGAAAGATATATGCCACCAAAGGTAGGACCGAATCTTGACAGCAACCAAGGCAGGAAGTATGACTAAGAGAGAGAGAGACTAAGTGTTTTGAGGAGATAATTTAGAAGATGGGATGCAATAATTTTTTAAGAAAAAAGGATCTCTTACACATCAAGAAAACCAAAGAAATGGCTGTTGCCTAAATCATCGGCAAAGCCCACGGAGTCCGGGCGAAATGAATCAGCCCAGGAGACATAGCCAACAGGCACTCTGCACTAAACAATTCACAAATTGAAGAGACACCACATAAGCATAAATCTGACTCCACCTCACTCATTCACCATTTTTAATCTTTCCTAATCTGATTACTCTGATAACTTTGTTTCCCTTTACTTTATTTTAAGATTCATATCAATTAGCAAACTTCTCCACTCCAACTAAAGTTTCAAGTTCCAAACTTGACATGTACAATGTGCCTATTATAATATATGCATATATATGTATTTTTTTACCACTGAGGTTTGAAAACCTGCAACAGAGAACAGCATATTGGTATCAGTTGAAGAAGCCACCAAAACAGTAGACAACAAGCATCTATCTTTAATTTAATTTTGAAACAATGCAATAATAATAAAGGATTGTGAGAATAAATCAGAGTCGCACTTTCCTCAAAAAAAAAAAAAAATCAGAGTTGCACAATGTAAAGATTGTTGTCATGATGAATAATCAAACATCAGCTACCAGCAACAAAATCACAAACCAAAAGTGAAACTGAAATATGAAGAATCTATCATAGCAGAAATCTTATTAAATAATCATGACAACTAAAGATCAATTTAAGAACATCGTAACCTCTAACCCCAAACAATGATAAATGTAAATAACCAATGTGAAAACCGAACGACAACTCCCAAATCACTCTCTCCTTGTCCAAGACCACCGAATATAAATACAAATCAAGCTAAAAAAAATAAAGCCACGAACTTTACCACAACTAATTCAACCAATGTAGCTAAACTAAGAAACCCATTTCGACAAACAGACTACAAATCAAAACCAAACATTGAAGACTGAAACTAAATAAGAAAAAAAACGCAAAACCCAGTAATAAACAAGATAAATAGAGATCTAAAAACAACAAAGCTAGAAGCTTTACAAAGTAAAAACACGAAAGGTGTAAAATTTAGGAAAGAAAAACCAACTCACCCAAGAATTGCTTAATTGGAGAGAGCTAAAACCCATGAACCAAAAACCAAAAAATAAAATAAAAGCTAAAGAGGCCAATTAAGCAAGAAGTATAGCAAAAGAAATGAGCTGTCACTTGGTTACATAAACCAAAAGTCTTTAGTTACACAAAAGGGTAGCCTGTGAGGAGATGTTGTAATAGAGTTGCGTATACTAGCATTACTATTATGTATTGTAGTAGTAGTAGTAGTAGTAGTAGTAGTAGTCGTAGTAGGAGCAGCAGCAGTGCTACAAATTAATTAGTTTCGCAGTTCCTTTCTTTACTTTATTTATTGTTTTGCTTTTAATGCTAGTGACGAAAGTAGGAGGTATTCATTCAAGTTCTTGGTGGGTATTAAGAGAGAAGGCAGGCACAGGCACAGGCACAGGGCACAGGCACGCACTCATGACTCAAAGACTCACCACAAGCACCACTCACCACCTTTCTTTGCTCAGCTATGCACGCCAAAACCTGACACATAGCTTTCTTGTTGTGGTTGCTTGTTGGTTGCCTCTTCTTCCTTTTTATTTATTATATTTAACCAACTTTGCTTGCTTCCTAATTAACACATTTTTTTTTTCGAACAACCTAATTAACACATTACTGCATTGCTATCGCTATCCCCTAAATCTACTTCTCAATTATCTGAAACTAAAGACTTAAAATGGTTCAAAGTAATTAATGATGGGGAATCAGTGAAAAATATTCAGTTTTTTGTGTTAATTTGTTTTTTTTTTTAAGGATTTGCAATTTTTTGGGTTGATAACACACTGGAGAGTCAAAAGCTCCATCTTACCTCAAAATAAGTATTTTTTTTTTAAAAAAAATTAATATTTTAGACAAATTTTAGAATTATTCATACATGTGTGAATTTAGTAAAATTCAAATTATACACCTTATAATACTTTTAAAAAGAAGTGGTAACGTCTAACTCACTTAAAATGGATAGTAAAACATGTTGTTATAAGGTTAAAATATTCAGTTGAAAGTAGAATTCCTCCAACCCCTCTTGCTCTCTCACACCTGGCCATAAGATTTAGCCCTCTAAACTAGTTGTTAAAAAAAAATGGTAACTAAACCACACTTATAGGTTATAACATTTAAGATTTTTTGGAAAAAATTAGTCACCTAGACTAATTGTTCAAAAAAAAAAAGAAGTGGTAGCTAAACCACACTTACCGGTTATAACATTTAAGATTTTTTTAAAAAATAAAAAAGTTAGTAAGGTAAAGGTACAGTAGTCACTAGATCTCTTTGAGAGTATTGTAAAGTGTGAGATTTAAGTTATACCAATAGTAATTTGTAAAATTAATTTTCGTCCAATTTAAAATGGGAAAAATTATTAAATGAGTACCTTTATTTTAAGTTTTACAGAGAATTTAATCGATCATTATTCATTTTTAAAATCTCGCTTTATAAAAGAAAAGTTTCTTCATTAATTAAAATTTATTTTTTCTCAAAATATTTTGAAAATTTACCATTAAATACATCATATAAAAATGTTGTTCTCTTAAAATTATTCAGAAGTACATATAATTTCCATAAATATGTAAACCAAGC